>CAVOJK010000272.1:0-18923 GCA_963695495.1 Hololepta plana | reverse complement strand
AACAAAAGCCATTCGAATGTTATGAAACGTTGCGCAAGGAAACGACACATGAGAAAGCTCATTTCGAGTTCTCAAAGTGATTTCAGGAGAATGATGGGAGAAAGTAATAGAAAATATGAAAATATTTTCCATGAACGACAAGAAATACAAGAGAAAAGTATTTTCACAATCATACAGTTCACTCATGAGAGGTGAACCAGGAGGAACACTTTTTCGGTGAACAGATTTCCGAATCAGCAACATTTCTCAGCTCTGCACAAGTCGTATCTCTCGGAGGGCCCGCCGCTCTTCGTCGATTCCCCGCTGCCCACGTCGTTCACTCTGCGATCATCGAGGAGTACCAACATACGATGTGATGTAAGCTTTTCATTATTGTGGGCAGAATTTCCAGGATACTTGTAAACCTGAAAGGAAAACTCCAAGAACTTCCTCGAATCTTCTGATGAACTCACCTTGGATTCGGAAAACTTTGGTTTTCTTTCAGAGTGGCTTCGCCTGCCGTGGCACAGATTCCCGACAGGCGCTGCTGCCAGATGCATCGTCTACGTCATCCTCTGCAAGGAAGCCCTTCCCCAGGACCACCTCTTCGCTGTCCGAGGTGCGTGTTGTGCTTCCAGATGTTCCAGAAAGATTGCCCTACAAGTTTCTGAAGAAAAGAAAGAGTAAAAACAAGAAGTCAAATTCCAGGATCAATTTCAGGAAGAAAAACTATGCAACGGTCTATGAGTGTACGCCCGGTGATCTGTCCGGAGCAGATTCGCTCGTGGCTGCGCGCGTTGACCGCGAGGGCGCCCGCCTCACCATCCATTCGACGGCCACGGCTCTGCTGATACCGGAGGGTGCGTTCTTGGACTTTTTCATTGGCAAACGTTACAAAAACTCGCGGTTCTACCTTTCCGGTAGGAAAATGAGCAAAAGATGGGAACGCTGCTTGCAGGTTCTTTCTCGAGTTCAACACTCGTTTTCCTCTCAACACGCAGTCCAACTCATGATCTGCCTTTTCTAGCAGGTATGTCAAGATTCCAAATTTATTCACCGTAACCTGAAGAGGGCTCGGCTGATCAGATTGTGATCACCTTGAATCGATCACATCGCAGAAGACGAGCAGCCGCTCTCGTGCGTCGTCGCGGTCTCATGCGGATCATCTCCGGCGCCGCCTCGCGTTCCGCTCATCGTCTCCTTCCGTCACTGCGCGTTCACGCGTGATGACTGGACACTCAAGCTGTACTCTGATTGTGGCAGTGGATGGAAGGAGGAGGATACGTTGAGGTATATTTGTTTCTATTTCAGAAAACTATCTTCAGTGAATCCCGGGTGAACTCAGTCGCAGATGGTTTGCAAAGGAGCACAGTTTGTTTCTCAGAGACACCTCGTCATCGGCGTTCGGCTCCGAAGCACTCTACGGTTCTAGCGGTGACGGCCCCGGCACGACGTATTCGTTCAGCTCTGCAGGCGGGCCTGGCAGTGTCAGCCAGAGTCTCTCGTCATCATCGATCCACTGTCACATCGATCCACACGCACCGGGACTCGCGCACTGTCTGCTGCCCAACTTTAGCAGGTAACTTTATCAGCTTCTGAGTTTTTCGAGAAGGTTTCATTAGCATAGTTTCTCCTTCTGATGTACCCTCTCCAGAATTCTTCTCACCGGTCGTCCGCGGAAAGCGTCCGCGTCGCGGAGAATGCGGATAGCTGTCTTCGCGCCACTCCATTGCGTACCGCCCGCGTTTCCACTCAAGTTAGTTCTGTTTTTCTCCCCGCTGAAGAATACGCTCATCAGTGTCCGACCCACTTATTCAAATAACATCTGTTCTTGCAGAGTAGTAATGGTACCGGAGGGCGCGGGCGTCGCTCTGCTGCGCGAGGAAGAGCAAGCGGGCGGGCGCCTAGTGGCCGAGGCGCCAGGATTCGCTCTGGCGCTGGATGGCGGGCCGCTGGCAGCGTGTCTCGAAGAGTGTCCTGATGGATATGCGTGTGCTGGAGAGAGCTACGCGGTATGTTTTTTATCAACTTTCATGACTTTTCTCCCATCATTCTCTCAGTTTCCAGAAGTTTCGGAGTTTCTGAAATATCCGGAAGCACATTTCCAGGAACTGCGCCAGCCGCCCTCCGACGCCGCCTGCCAGGCTCTCACGCACACCTTCCACATCGAGTGCCCACCCGCCAGGCCTGGCTCCGAAGCCTCATCGTCATCTACGGCTCCGGCTCCATTCTCAGCACGGCTCGTTCTGCTGCAGAAGGGAGCACCGAGTCAGCCGCTCATTCTATCGCTTCTACTCGATGACGATTATGAGCAGTTGCTGTTACAGGTGAGCTTTGTCATACATCCCATATTTTCCACCACCAAATGAATACACTAGAGCTTCAGTTATTTGATTTATCGCTTGAGAACTCAACAAAACATTCTGAAACCTGCTCGGTTCGTGTCTCATCGAGTAATGTCAGCCAAACTCTAGAATGTCTCCACGTTTTGAAAGATAGGCCGGATTTTCATAGTTGGCTTCAAAATCTGTATCTTTTTCAGGAAGACTCTGCGGTCTCTCTCGACTTCCGCCTTGCGCACTCTCTCAAACAGCGGATCGCTTCACTGCTCGATCCTCTCGGCGAGCGTGACTGGAGATCTCTTGCTCGCTCCCTCCGAGCCCCAGGCTTCGCCCTATACGGCAGAAGTCTGACCTCCCCGACTACCGTACTCTTATCGCTGTGGGAGGCTCGAAGAGAAGATGTGTGCCACCTTGCTCATGCTTTACGGCTCTCGGGCAGGCCAGATGTAGCTCAACTAGTGGAAAAAATGGCTCGATGAAACTTGCGGAATGTCAAATGATCAATTTCGCTCTCCTTTGCTTAGAATTGTAAATAGTTTTCTCAAATTGAACTTCTGCCAAAGCCAAAATATGAAGTTACGGGCAGCTTTGCTAGTTTTCTGTATCAACTTTCACAGTTCATTGTCACCGTGCCATTCTTCTCAGCCCTGTCAAAAATCTAGATGTTCGACTGATTAGCAAAAAATGCCAACCCAGTGCTCAGCTTTCAACATTTATTCCAATCGCGCAATGTTTCAGTTGATAATATGTCAAATAGGGTGGCTAAAACAGTTACCGTTGCAACTGAAAAACGGTTGGCAACCGTTCCAACCTATTTGAACGTTTCGCGAACCAACCAACCGTTACGCGACAGTTGGTTCAGCGCTGGGTCAGACTTGTCATCTCTCCCTTCAGAAATGGTTTCCGTCGAGGTTTTCTTTACAAACAATAGATTCTCAAGCATTTTCCAAAAGCAAGAGCTCTCACAAATCGTTGGAACACTGAGCCACTTCTCTACATGCACGCTTTTCTTGAATCATATCCAATTTCACACTTCTAAACGGTCCTAGCGAATGATAAAACGGGTTCGCATGTACATGCTTCGCTGTGACTTCGGAATAACCCCACCCCTTCTTCTGCGATTGTCGAAAAACGAAACTCTAAGACTATGCCTTCATCAGTTTTTTGAAAAGTTTTTGAGAGGAAATAATGTTATCAATGCAGCATGAGGCTCTCTCACAAACAATAGCATTTTCCATATGATTCACAAACTCCAGGCGACTTGTACGTGACAGTCATCTGACCTATGACGTGACAGCCATAGGTCAACCAACATAGAGAGAATAGAGAATAGAATCTGTGAACAAGCGGCTGGCAATGTTTCGAAGTCGGTTTTATCGCTTTTCCGAGTGGAATCGCCCAAATTTGGAAAAAAATCCCGTGAGTCGAGTGTCTTGCATTGCATGTCTGACTTTTTCCCGGAGAGGAAAAGAAAATTCCAATTTGAAAACTCAAAAAAAAAACCCAGGAAACCATGAGAAGAAACCGATGTAACCCACGGACTGTCCGTACGGTATCCGTCAAAAAGAGAAAAACGGTTGGTATCCGAAATTTGGCGCGAAAAACAGTTGGTAACCGTTTTTACACCGTTGCAACTGGCATCTGTTTTCACCACCCTAATGTCAAACATGAAAAGTACAGGTACTAATCGAACTCGAGTCACTCTCTCTCTTTCTTCCTTATTATCAATTATCATTCGCTCTCAGTAAACTGTACACATGCCCAAGCAATATTACAAAAAGCTCCAAATGAACAACGCTCATCCATATTTCTATAACAGTATTTGTATGTATTTGAAATTAGCAATGAAAACAGTATTGATCGCATTTCATGCATGTTGACATGAAGTAGAGATCTTCGAGATCGTGAAAATGCGATAAAGCTCATAATTGTAAAACACTTGCCGTATGCCGATTCCGCTGCCAACAGAATGTCCTTATGGATTCAGCAAAGAGAACCCTCACATTCACAGTTCTCATCTCTGCACAACTTCGCTTCTTCTGCAGATCCGTGTCGTGATGAGGACCAGAAGTCCAAGTGATGAGACACCCACGCTCACAATTGTTTCGGGTTCTCTGAATCCTCTGACTCTCCGTCTCTAATTTTCAGCCCATTCTCAGAGATTTTCGATTTGAACATCTCTCCTCTGAGAGCCCACTCCCAGATCTCGGAAACGCATTTGACACCCTTTGAAAACATGCTCCGAAGTTTATTCGATGATAATAATTCTATTGACAGCGATGCAAGTGTCATGAGAATGTGAATCTCTGAAATCTCCGATTGATCGCCGGTCCATTCTAGACGCCTGGCGCTGGGGGCATGGGAGGAGCCTCGGGAGCGGTCGTGGGTTGTACTGTAAAAATACATTAACTCAGTTCTGATGGGTTCCATCAATTTGCTAGTTCCGAAGAAAAGTCCCTCGCTCGAGTTTATCACCAGTGTGTTTTTCAACCTTGAAACGATAGGAAGAAAAGTTGATGAAATTTGTGTACCTGTCGAAGAGATGGGTGCGGACGAAGTAACGGGCCCAGTTGAGGAAATTGGAGCAGTGGACGTGACTGGGGCAGTTGATGTGACCGGCGCGGTTGAGGTGACCGGGGCGGTCGAGGTGACCGGGGCCGTCGAGGTAACTGGAGCCGTAGTCGGGGCGGTGGAAGTGACCGGGGCGGTCGTGGGTGCAGGAGGAGTCGTGGGAGGGGCGGCCGTCGTCTTGGCTCCGCAACTGGAAAGAGATGAGCTATCTCTGAGCGGGTGAACGATTGCTTTTTACTATTGTGTTTTGTCGATAAAAATTTGAAGTCGAGAAACTGGATTGATGATGTCGAATTTGCTGTGAAATGACTGACATTCCACAAGTTTTGGGGCAGTTGAGCTTCATGTAGGCGGCGTATTCCGTCTCACAATAGCCGACGCTCTGGAGAGAAATTCTTATGAGTGAAAGTCCCGATTTCAGCACATTTTCCGTGTAGCACTCCATAAGAAAAGACGGGAAAGTAGTAAGAAGCAAAAAGAGTACCCACCTTCCAGTGGTCACAGCTGTACTTGGGATCAACATCCTCGCACTTGCACCTGGGCAACTTTCTCCTATTAGATTATAATGATTTGAAAATTGATCGCGATTATCATCGACTCCGTGAATGGAATACGAAACATGTAAAACGAGAAAACTGGGCACAAACAGTCCACAGGTGAAGGGGCAGTTGAGCTTCATGTACGCGGCGTGCTGGCCAGCGCAGAATCCTTGCTCCTGAAACAGATTATTGTATAGAAGTGGCATGGAATAATGGGTTTGCAACATCAGGTCTAAAATCATGCTTTTGGTAGTTTGATAATCATCTTGGTGAAAGGGAAGATTTCAGCACATTTGGGTTTTGTTTTCCAAACACCCTAGGTTTTTTATTTGAATATGGTGATGAGAATCGGATAGAGTAACAAGACGAACCTTCCACCAGGTGCACTCATACTCAGAGTTCTTGTCGAGACAATCTTGAGCCGAGATGACAGCAATCATGGCAACACCAAGAACGACGAGAGAGTGCATCATCTTCCTGTGAACGGTCTTCATTGGACCAAACGAATCTTGGGTACTGCACAAATAAACAAGCTGAAAGGAGCCAAATCAAGTTGAGAGAAAGCCTTGAAGTGCGAGTTGCTATGCCTTCAGTACTCTTGATGCACCTTTTATCTCAGTTCCGGTCCTGCTGTGTACACTCGCGAGGTGTCACAAAAACACGCGCTCTTCTCTCTCTCACTCACAGTCTGTGTCCGTCGGTCGATTTATTGGCCGATATTCAACACATCGCCGCCACCGCCTGATCAAGCAATGCAGTCATTTTGCATAGAAAAAACTCAATCTCATTCCCCTCCACGCCTCCGTTCCTTTGGAAGGTGTCACTCTAGAGAGATCGAATACGTGGTCTCAACTGTTTTCGTTGGCAACTTATCAATTTTCACACTTCCGTGATTTTGTATTTTGAAGTTTTTATTTCTGTTTGGCAGTTGTTCCTCTACGACCTCTGTGAACTCGTTCAACAAATTTCATCAGGGCGACAACGAGAGAGAAGCAAGAGAAGGCGGAGATAATTACGAATTGGCATCTTGTCTTTGTGAGGACGAAAAAGATTGGAATGAATGCTGGACGACAGTGATTTTGGTTATTTCGTAGCAGAAAATATTGCTCAGTACGGCAAGTGATTCTTCTCGGATGCGACGGCTCGTGAAGAGATAGAGAAACGGACTGATTGCTGGAACGACTGAGCTTATTTTCGGAAAAATCCGAAATAGAGTTTTTCGGATGTCGGAAAGAATGAAATACACCGATCATCTTTTTATACTCGGCCAACTACGCGCCTACGGGATGAAAGTAGTTCACTACATCTCATGATACCGAAACAGAGCTTCCCAAATGCTGACCATGCGTCAAGAAGTACGTCATCTGGCCCATGATTTCCACAAAATGTGGAACGCCAGTCAACGGTACCAACAGGTATATGAGCGCAGTTGTGAAAGTGCAGAAACAAATGCATGATGAGTACAAGAAAATCTGAACAAAAATAATAAAAAAAGGAGTTCTTTCGAATGTTCGAACCTGTGAGAACTGCTGCTTGTTTCTGAAGAACTCCTTTGACTCGGTCTGTAAGGAAAAAAGTTGATAATAAATTCATTGTATTTCACGTTAAGAAAATGTGGGAGTACAAACTCTGTTCACGATCAACTTCTGGAAGACGACAACGCTGAAAACGACGTAGGCAACACATGTTGCGAAGCAGACGCACGCATTGTTGAAAAGTTGAAAACCATTGAAATACTGCAAATAATTCATGATTTCCACTGATCTATTTGTCGAAACAGAGACGACGTGAGAGGTCATTTTGCTAGAACAGAAGAGTCCCAGCACTTTTTTATCTGTTTTTCGGCACGTTGCACAAACTCACGTCAACGTCGACTTGGCCCACGAGAGGATTGAATGTTATGCTAGACGATTGCGCGTCATAAAGAACAAATGGAGAAATCACAGCTCCAATAAGTCCGTAGAGGTATGGGATACAAATAGCAAGAATGGTATTGTGGTACTGTAAGGAGAACATTTTTCTAGTTTGTAGTTGATAAACGAACAATGAGAAAATCAAGCTGGGAAGATTTCTTTGGGTCATTGAAACCGCCCGAGTAATATTTTGAAAGTGCAACAGTTGCATGTTTCTTGATTCTCGTTGTGTATCAGGGGCAAAAATCGAACACTTCAGAGAAAACGATTCGCTTCTTTTTCTCGTTTTCGAGCCCCCGTACAGTCTGTTTGATCATCAATTTGACAAAGAGCTATGACCGCGTTATCATACTCACCAGAGACAGAACATTGCGCAGAGTGGACGGTCTCAGCATGACTGAAATCCGGTTCAAAACTAGAATGAGGCATGCGCAACACGCTGCGTACCACGAAACTGAAAAAAAAACAGCTGTAGTCGGACGAGAGCCGTATGTCCAATTGCAGTCCGCTCAAGACAGGCTACAGGGCCGTTTCTTGTTGTCTCTCTTCTGCTCTCGAATTGGGAGTCTCGATGTGAAAATCGGCCGTAGCGCTGTCTCAAGAACTCTGGTCCTGAAAGTCCGCTAGAATCGAGCAATTTGAGACATTTTCCGCAAAATACGTTGGATTCTGCCCAAAATCCGCTAGTTTTCCAATTTCACGAAATCCGCTAGAATCGAGTGAATTTTCCCATTGAGAGGCTACAGTACTCTGCGCAAATTCCGCTAGAATCGAGTAAACTGCGCGAATTCCGCTCGATTCCAGCCCAAGACGAGCGGAAAAACCGTTGGAAATTCCGCTAGAAGTGGTTGGAAAACTAGCGGACTCTCAGTACCAGAGAAGACTACAATGGTACATACCTCTGGTACTGAGAGTCCGCTAGTTTTCCACCCAATTTTAGCGGAATTTCCAACGGTTTTTCCGCTCAGTTTGGGCTAGAATCGATCGGAATTCGCGCAGTTTACTCGAATCTAGCGGAGTTGGCGCAGATTACTGTAGCCTCTCAATGGGAAAATTCACTCGATTCTAGCGGATTTCGTGAAATTGGAAAACTAGCGGATTTTGGGCAGAATCTAACGGATTTCGCGAAAAATGTGTCAAATTGCTCGATTCTAGCAGACTCTCAGGACCAGAGACGGATCTTGGTGTACATATGGATAGCGACACTGCCGATTTCCAAATCGCGGTGAGACAAAACATTCTGGTTTTCAGAGCTAACGAGTCCGATTGATGTGATCGGGAAAGACGAACAGTTGCCGATGATTGAGAAAAGTGTTTCGAGCTCAGGACGGAAGCAGTACGTCGTCCCGTCGATCATCATACCACCTTCGATAGCAGTTTTTTTCGAAGATGATCGAGTAACTCTCACCGATAAAAATGTTCTCTGATACACCGATGATGTCAATGATACTGAGAGAAAACATGATCTGAAATATTGGATCGGCTTGTTCGATTGTTCAAATGGAGTAGTAGTGTTTTCCGCAAAGAAATTTCCAAACAAAACTCCAAAACAACAAACTTTGTGTACGGAATTGTGTTTGGCAAGCCTCGCGATTCCTAGCAGAGTGAGGAAATGTGCGAAAATGCAGACAAGTCCAACTATGATAGCGAGCAGGCCTGATGTACGAGCTAGTGAAGCAACGGCGTCTTGTGTTTTTTTCATTTTACCATTTATATTTCCAATCATTCATCTGTTTTCTTGATGCTCATTATAATAATACCATGGTATCTCCATGAGACAGATACTAATCGAGTTGATGACGTTTCAGACCAACCGGAGAACAGCGCGGGCGCTCCGCGATACTCTGGCGATCCAACCGGCGGCCCGCTGATACTGAAAACTTTCATCAAACTGGTTTCTAAAACTGAAAGTTGCGGTTTCATTTTCTTTAAGTTGCTTGTTTTTCTCACCTGCAGTCATACTCATATGAATGAAAACGGATCCAGAAAAACTGTATTTGGGGCACGCTCCTCATTTGTTAGAAGACTAAAAATGAGACAACTGATTTATTACCAACGATGAGTTTGGTACTGATGCTCTCTGGACGAACTCAGCAACGAGTCGATATATTGATAAAGAGAACACGTATGTGTGTGCAAAACATGAGGGGCGAAAATGCGGATGGTCTGAAGTTCTCCCAAGAGAGCCGCTCCAGCTGAAGATGAGCATCGTACAGTTCACTGCGAGCGTATGGAAGACAGAGATCTGCGGGAACATGCAGACAGGCACACTCATCGAAGTAGTTTGTCAATGGAGTTGTCCTGATAAACTGCATCTTCCGGATTTGCAGCTTCGGAGCTCAAGCTCGCCTGCAGAAACAAAGAGTTACAAGTTGTGTAACTTATAAGACTGGGTTGATGAACATGTTCCCATGTTTCTGCGATAAGCGAGTCCGGGTAGGTTCGAAACCATAACTCTTCAAGCAATCTGTTGAGCACATGTATGTATGAGACTCATCCAGTAGCTCAGTTTGCAACTGTGCCTTGAAATCACCATTTATCAAAGTAAATCAATGTATTTCTTGGGAACATGGCCTATTTGGCTCTATTCAAAGCGATAGCTAACTTTATCAACCATGCTGAACCTAATCATATAGATCAGTTCCTAGAAAACTGACTTGTGGCAGACCCCTCCCTTTTTTTCGTGGAAAAAAGACTTGTTCTAGGAAGTATACACATGTAAATACATGAGTTTCCAAAGTTTCTCACAACATGGCTCTCTATATGATATAGACTATATCCGTTCACATTAGAATCCGGTTCTTGAGTTTCCAGCACGCGAGCTCACTGGGAGCTAGAAGATATCTTGTCAGATCTGTTTCTGTAGCGTGGAGAAACCATACGTGCTTGGTGCTCAACAGTTGAAGAACGGAGACTGTGAGAAAAACTGAAGATCTCACAGTTTGATTACAGTGTTTAGGAGTCACGCCTCTGGTCGCTACTTGGTTCTGATCAATCTGATACCTATTTTCATAACCTCTTTTTCAGAACGATGATCACGATAATGTGTGACGGTTCAGTGGAGGTTTTTCGCAACACTTCGACCCGTTTTCTAAATAGTATTCCTTAGAGCACGATGTAGCAAAATTATGTTTCACTGGCTCAAAACACTTACACGCGGGGAAAAATCTGATCCAGAAATCACTCTTCAGTTGTATGGCTCGTGGAAGCGATGCAGCAGCAGGAATTTCGCACACTTCGGTGTGCTTCTCCGGAATAGTCACGAATATCTTTGGCTTGTTCATTTTCCACGTCGCGACTCCCAAGCCAATGAAAGTATGTTGAATCTGAATTACGAGTTGAAAAACGAGTTTCACAGCTTTATTCGATTCTTCTAAAACTTTCGGCCGTATTTGATCTAATCACTCTTGGTGCTGATCTGTTCACCATGGCGAGGTGAATGAGCAGAAAATAACTATGAAAGAATGCCAAAAAATCACTGATTTGATTTTGGTTTCAGCTTGCGAATCACTCTATTATGTCACGCTCAAAAATGACTTCAGAATGACGCCAATGCCGCCCTCGTTGGTCATCGCAGGCCACGGCCCCTGCAAGTTCATCTCCTCCAATGCCTGCTATATCGGCCATACAACCATGATGATCTTCGTGTACTGCTCGATATGGCTTATGTGCTTCTCCTTCTTGTTTAGGTCAGCTCTTGACAGTCTATCATTGGAGGGAAAATAACCAATGTTTATCTAGCTCCACTATGCTTTATAGATATGTTCAAAAAGTCCGTGCTTATTTCCAAGCCTTTTCCATTTTTGAAAGTCCAACAAAGACTGGAATTTTATAGACTCCTGCTCCTGACACAATTCAAACCTACGCGTTTGTTCGTTGTATTCGCATCAATCGCGTTCTGCCTTCCAACAATAATTATCATGGTGAGAACGTGCCAAGATGATCGTGCGAAGATTAAACGTCAACATGACTTTATCGCTTTATCAATCCTGTATACAAAGTATACGATGTTTGCTAGGGCGCAACAATCGGATGAGCGAGGTGGCTGTGTCTGTTAGGATGTGCAGTTTGTGTTATGCGCTACAAGAAAAACGGTATGAGATATGATGTGGATAGTCTCAGCAACATTATCTTCTCCGATGAAAAAACTCGGCGCGGCGCAGCTTCCATAACATTGTTGACGTAGGCCATAGATCAGAGGTACCGGAGGCGGTCTGACTCGTTTCTCCACCGGGATTCTTCGTTCAGCTCTCGATAGTAGTTGCAGAAGTATAGTAGTGCCATGGTGTCCATATTAGATGGTATCGACTCATATTATAGGCGGTAGGCGAATAGAATCAGGTCCATGTTGGAGAGGGAAGAGGGAACCGGCCGTGCAAGAGAGAGAGAATCGAAAAGAATGACAACATGACTGTGGTTTGTCATTTCCGAAAGTAGCGTCTAACATTATGATGGCTTTGAAGAGGTGATAGTGAAAATAGTATAACATGACTAGCCACTATTCTACCTGGATGGATGTTTCACTAGTCTAGTCCGATTCTACGTGAAATTGCGATCAAAATGAGCCATCGCACGACAAAATTTGGCCATTTTGAAAATTTTGATGGTTTTATCAGTCACTAGTCCACCCGCATGTGACCAGGCCGGCTCCGATTCACTAGTCCATCCCCGATTCACTAGTCCGGCCCCACTAGTCCTTTTCCCATTCACTAGTCCGTTTCCACTAGTCCACAGCCGGCACACCTGGCCGGCCACACTAGTCCTTCTCCGATTCACTAGTTCGGCCCCACTAGTCGTTCCCCGATTCACTAGTCCGGCCCCACTAGTCCACAGCTGGCACACCTGGCCGGCCACACTAGTCCACAGCCACATAAAACACGGACAGAAAAAATCAGCGAGAAGTTTGGATAAGAATGAGCTTTACTGAGTGGAAAACGGACAAACTTGGGCTTTGCTATGAATTTAGCAGTCCGATACACTACACCGGCCCCACTAGTCCACAGGCAAGTAAACTTGCCCCGAGACACGGAACCGGCCCACTAGTCCACAGGCATGTGAGGCACAACTCCACAGGTGCATACGCCTGGCCAGCCCCACTAGTCCACGACCACCGCCGCACGACCAGTCCATCCCCGTACAACCTTTAGAGGTCGGAGGATCCAAAAATGTAAAAATACTGAGCTGTTAGGCCACAGTGAGTCCTCAGCCTCACAAGAGAAGCTCTCGACTGAATCTGTGCATCGAGCTCTCCCTTTTATGTGACTCCAAACCGCCACGAGACAACTGCTTCCCACTGGCTGTGTTCAACCATTTCAGTTCAAGCCACAGAGCAAAACAAACAAGAGGAAAATGTGCACTTGCCACAGCACACAATAAAGCAAGTGTACACCGCTCAAAAACTGGAAATGGGCAATTAAAACTCATTAAATCGTTTAAAAACTGTTTAATTTCAGTCCGCCATATACCGAAAATGGTCAAGATTGATTCATATTACTAAGTAGTAAAAGATGTACCAAACCGCCAATAACCACTGCCTTATATTTTGCACTGTAGTGATGTTGTATTGTGCTTTTCGGTCATGGGTAATGCCATTGATAACCGATAAAACTGTCTAGAACTGTCACCAAGCAATGAGAAAGTCAAACTCTATTACACATTTCAACGACATCTCATTCAGACAGTGTACTTGTTCGCAATGAGTCCTACAGAAGAACTACAGAAGATTCTGCGTATCCAACGTCCCGAGTACAATATCCCCACCTCTCATCTTTTCGGTGAGATAAGTTTTTCGGAACTGTTTTCGGTACTTTTCTCAATCTTTGAACAAATGTCGGGTGAAAGTGATCCAACCAGGTAACACTAATTTACGCGATATCGTCGCTTTCATCCCTGTCAACTACCTCTGTTTTGCAACGCCAGTGGCATACACTTTTATACTCTTTTTCAGATACAAGGTTTGTGCTCCTGTTTACGGTTTGTCTCGAAATCAAAATCGCTTCTGAGTCCACCTGAAACAAGCTTTGATGAAACATTCAGACAGCAACTTTTGAATGATCTCCAGAAAATCATGCTCAAAATCAGGATAGAGATGCAATAAAACAAGCGTCGATTGAAGGTCCTCACTATCCTCGAGGAAAAAGCGAGCCAAATATCAACCAAGACACAAGCTATGCATAGAAAGATCATCCAGGTTTGCTGTCTCCACAACTGCGAAAAGCTCAAACCTAACGAAAATTGACGGCTCCTTGACACAATTACGGTCGTCAAGAGTAACAGAGTGAAGTAGTAAAACTGTTCAGTGGAAAATTACAATTGTTGCAATTTGTTTCCACAACCCTCTCACCGTCTCCAGTCCAGTTCCTCAACCTCGGCTTCCTTGACAGGCTCTCACAGCCCATGCTTGCTTGCCCGTCTTAGACACGTTCACAGTGACGGTATTCATGATCTACGCTCTGAACATCGCACGGAGTCCAGAGCTGGAGCATAGCATGCTCATCGTGAGTTAGAAACTCTCAAAATGACCCTCCCTTGAAAATTCATTGAACGAGGCAAAAATCCGCCGGTGATTTGAATCTGTCATACTGAGTTCCGAAATCATATGCAAAAATTCGGATGAAAAACATTCGATCTATTCCACAGGTAGGCAGTTTTCCACCGACTCTCTCTCCTTTCATCCCACTCTACTTCATTCTCCCATACCGAAAGTGAGCAATTTTGAATTTGAACAATTTCAGCCCATAATGCAGTCAGAGAATGTTTCCAGAGGAGACGAAGATTACTTTCCAGATTCGTACTCTGTTTGTTTCGAGGGCAAAGAGTTCATGACAAGCGCAGCATTTTGTTCAGTGGAGAGAGCACTCTGACGAGACGTTCGAGTACTGTAGTTTCCATTGTCAGCTAGATTATAACCATTCTGAAACAATTTTGGACAGATTTTCCTGTTATAACAGTGTCCAGAATTCTCTTCATGTCGTTTCCGTGTGAGAACCAAGGATAACGATGACAAAAAACAATGTGAATCAAGAACATACACATCTGAAAGATTGCGAATCGCGCTGAGCTTGTGTACTCATCGTCTCGCACGTGTGCGTGTCGCTGAACGTTCCGACGGGCGCCTGGCCGACGGCTGGCGTAGCGTAGAGCTGCAGAGTGCAACCAGCACGAACCCACACCGAGCGCACCTGATCAACATCGTATTCCCATCGTTGAGAACTTCTTGTGCGAAGAGAAACTCTGAGTGAATTTACTTCTCAAAACTTCTCAGACGCAAAAGAAATAGTTTCGAGAACGTCAAAAAAGTGCACAACTTTTTAACGTACTCTTGCTCTGAATGCGACCATGGCGTATGCAGAAGGATCGCTCGTAACGCTCACATTCTCGCCCTCACACGCGTCCGCATCGTAGAACATTGCGCAGAAACTGTTGTTCTTTGTTCTGATTGTATGGCAGAAAGAGAGAGAACTCACCCATCAGCATACGAAATGTTCCCTTGGCGGTTCGCTGTGAAAATTTGTGAATGTTTTTCATACTGGTTCAGTTTCTGACTTTCGGACTCCCACGATTTTCATTTTGTTTTATTCCAACGCATGGAAGAAAAGAACGAGTGAAGTGACCTTGACAATTAGCTTCGTTCTGTGGTATTATTTTTCGGTTCGGAATTCTCTCAGTTCAACAGAACAAATTCTTTAAATCAAGCGCCAATGAATGAAACTCACTCGGAAACTCGAACGTGTCGGATGAGCCTGCATCACAAACAGGAACATTGTACATTCGCAAATACGTATCTGGAATAGAATGGTTTCATCGTAGACTCTCTTAGAAGAAATGAGTTGACTCAAGCTCTGAGAAGTTACTACCGTTCAGTATAAACTAGAGACCGTAAAAACGCAATTTTTCGCGCCACTGGGACATGAGTGCAAACTTGTTTTCGAAAACTGTAATTCATATCTCGGTCCGTCCTGAGGCTATGAATCTGAAACTCATTATGTGCGGTAATATTAGTATTATGAATCAATCTACCAAGTTTGACGATCATAGCCCCAGGACAAAGCGAGATATGAATTACAGTTTTTTGAAAACGAGTTTGTACTCTTGTCCCAGTGGCGCAAAAATTGCGTTTTCACGGTCTCTAGTATAAACTGCCCTTGTGGACAAATGAGAAAAGTAGTTCGGGTCACTCTGAATGTCTTCCGTTGGAGGTCACAGGGAGAAGATGGAGCGGAGAAAAGTACAAAAAAGGGTGGAGGCACGAAAAAGGGATGAACAGAAAAAGATGCTGACGTGGATGCGTGTCCAGAACATTCGTATAGGCCGCTGTGAACTGACAAGTGCGAGTCTTCGCCACATATTTGAACGCGCCGCAACTTCCAGGCGACATTTGCTCTCTCTGTGAAGCAGAGTGAATACAGGGAAGAATTGAATGCTGTTTCGGGTTGAATAATCGTATATTCTCAGAGCTCAAAATTTGGCGAATGGTGAAAACGGAGAGTGAAGATCAGAAATTAGGCAGGAGATGAAAACTAACTATCCAGCATTGCGCGGCACACGCTCGCCTGTACGGAATGTTCATGACGGGCCGCCACGCAGTATCGAGAAAGTTGTGACGTCTGTGAACTAATTTTGTGTCTGGAGTACAGGACTTTAGTGATGGAATGTTCCTCCGGTGTTTGAGCGAGTGAACTCGGAGAAAAATATGATGAAACAAGGAAACTCAGCCAGTCAGAAAAATTAACCTTGTGACAGCTCTCCGGTAGATGTCATCGGCTAGAGCGATAGTTGGAAGCTGTCATTTCAACTTTCACAAATCCAAAAAATAGGATAATAAAGAAACGTCAGACAGAACTTACAAAAAAGAGTATCAAGCGGGACATCCGTCTTTCCGTCTACTCGGCGTGCGAGTCTCCGAAGGCAGTTTTGAGAGAAATAGAGAAAGATTGTGAGGGAGAGAAAGTAGACAATTGAGAACAGAGAGAGAGGATGAGAGAGAGAGGGGGGATGAGAGAGAAGCCTCTCTCTTACTCGAACCGAATGCCTAGGAGACGCTACTCAGTGCAGTGGACCAAGATGGTGAATTTTTGAATAGTCTGAACTTTCTTCTCTTTTTGGTGAGGATCCGTACAAAACTTGATTTTTTTCGTTCTGGATACTTGACTGGCAGACGCACGTGATCAGAGCGACTGTCAGAATACGGAGATGTGATATCAGTCCGAATCTTTATCGGTGTTCGGTTTGGTTGTTCGGGGTACCGATGCCAACAATGGGCGACGGTTCAAATACAGCAAATCACCAAGTGATATCCCATTTGGTCTCCTTGCCTCCGTTCTTGTTGCTGGTTGTCGTGATTGTTCCCTTGCCTCCTTTGCCGATACGACTGCACACGTCCGGGAAGCGTTGGCAGAATTCCGGTGTCATTCCGGAGATGTTTCCGTTTCCGTTTCCGTTTCCACTTCCGTTCTCGTTCTCATTACTATCTCCGTTACCGAATCCGCTGCCAAAGCCATTGCCAAAGCCAAAACCGTTCCCGAAACCGTGGCCGAATCCCTCTCCGAAACCGTTGTCATACTCATCGCTGTGCTCGTTTCCGTATCCAAAGTTGTACTTCTTGGATGTGTCAATTCTCGCAATGTCGGCCCTGCGAACGGGCGAGCGTTATTATATTCTCATGATGATGCACGATACTGACAACAGAGTAAGTGCAGTCAAAAGGACAAATATTGCTGATCACTATTTTTGAGGAATGACGATGCAATGGAAAATGCGTCTGATAAGTTCTCCACATCGAACCGACTCACTTGGTAGCTGGAGCAGCGAGAATCATCTGAACGAGAAGCGAGCCAAGGATGAGAAGAGAGTACATGATCAACTGCAACAAGTTCCTTTTATAGACCTTTGAAAACAAAATGAAAAAAGGAGAAGTGATTTTTTTCTAGTCCTTACAATCGAAGTTCCTATAAACGAAACTCTGAAGTTTTCGAAGCAAAACGATCGGTAGCGAAAATAAAAATGTTGACAGTTGGATTGAAAAAACTGCTTGTTCGATTCTCACTCAGCAACACTTTTTATACCATTCTACATCTTGATCGAAGCTTCAGCTCCAACCCCGCAGTCTCTCAACTTCGCTGTACTCTCGTGCCTCCACTCTATTCCCTGTCTCTCTTGTTCTCTCATCCCTCAGCGTTCTCTCTCTTCTCAAAGCTGAACAGATTGCACTTCATACATGATAACAGGAAGTCAAAATGTACCCACACAGTACGGTATTTCTTCACAATTTTGAACTCTCTTCTCACTGTCACGGCTGTAAAAACAGAAATCTGGCGGAACATTTTGTCTTGCTCAATAATGATGAGTCTCGCTTGGTATTTCCGTTCAGTTCTTGTGCGACACTCGACCCTCTCGCATGCATACAGTCCGCGCCATAAATATAGCCCCCCCTCACTTTTCCAGTTTTTCTTGGGAACTATGGAACCCACGGGGTTTTTGGGTTACAGTGATGTTCTGCGTCACAAATCACTGTGTTGTACCGATTTTGGGATCGAAAAACTCAAATCTGGATTTTATACGATTTTTTTTCAAAATTCGAGCCGCGCCATAAATATAGCCCCCCCCCCCTGAGAGATTGAGAGATAGGGATATGGTAACCGACCAATCGCACTTGGACGATTAAGAACATCCTCCATGAGTGACAGAAATGTGATTTCCCGTTTAAAAATTTGTTTTCTGAATGACTAGGGGGTCATAAGCGCTCCGAGCTTCAAAGATAGAGTTTCGTGACACTTTAGCTTTAGGTAGGTACTCTCTATTCGTATACAGTAGTCAGCAAAGCTCATTAACATTATTCACAAACAATTTTCAACAACAGTACATGTTCCTATGCACCTGGCTCTCACTGAATCTGCCGTGAATCTCGATAATTTGAAGTTCACTGTACTGAAAAAATCGTACTCCCTCTGATTGACGAGGTCGCGGCGAGCGGAAAGAAACATATCCAATACAATCTTGATTGGTAAGTGTAGAGAATTATTTTATCATCAAGAATACATGCCAATCCAGGTGATCAGCACCGAACTACGGACCCAAAATGGGTTTTGAATCATCCCTCACCCATAACTGAAACATGCCTGGGAAAGAGAATATGAATACAGGGTGGATCGGTCCGAGAGCCCCCGAACTCAAACGGAACATGATCCTACGATTTTTCTGATCAGAAAAATATGCTTCAGCAGAGTGATTCATTGAAAGTAGCTTTGCAATTGATTTCTCAATTTTCAGCTTTTTCATCATTTTGACTTCCGGAAATTTGAGTCGCTCGCGGTTGTGACAAGTATATAGGGAGTCTGCGTATGAGCATGTTTTTCTGAGAGAACGGGTTCTTGCGAACATGAGTTGTGTACGAAAATCTGGATAGGAGTGCCTAGAATTTCTCACCAGCGTTGAATTGCTTGAGAAACAGCCATGTATTCAAAAAGCGTCCTCTTTCAAAATAGATATTTGAAGGCTGGAGGGTTCTCAATACCCCAGAAGTATTTTTTCCAGAAAGAAAAATTTTCGCTTTCAGTTTTAGATCATTTGAAGGTATGTGG
>CAVOJK010000271.1:0-32468 GCA_963695495.1 Hololepta plana | reverse complement strand
AACGATTTTCGAAAATAGGGAAGCGCGCTGTTTTCAAACCAGCCGTGTTTTCTCACGACCGTTAAATAGAACAGCTGGCATCCGGCAAATGTCGCCGGAAACCGTTAAAAAGCAAAATGATAGTTACTCCGTTTAGTTCTGGAGCGTAAAGATGATTCGGCCCTCAGTAATACAAGAGACGACTTACCAGATGACTTATGAAATTTGAAAAGCTTGAGGCTAGAAATAGGTCGAACGCTCATGTGTTTCCCATTCCCCGTAACTGAAATATGTTTCAGCTATGATGCTTGCTGATCAAAACATGGATGTCTATGTGGCGAATACGAGAGGAACAAAGAGAACGACGCATGTGACACTCGGGCGACATGATCGCAAGTTCTGGATTACAGGTGGGGAACAGGACAGGAGCACGGGAAAAGCTATTTTTCAGTTTCGAAGACATCGCAGAAAAGGACCTCCCCGCTTTGATAGATGCAGTTATTGATCAAACTGGCCAGAAGCAAATTTACGTTATCGGACATTCACAGGTGTGGTTCAGTTATGAACGTTCTCTCATCGAGAGGGGGATGTGTAAGTTGCTGCCCTAGTTGGCTTCGTGATGTTTGAGCACAACAGGGGACAATGGTCACTCTCATACTCGGTTCTCTTCAACGTGGCTACGAACACAAGGTAAGGAAGTCACTCGAGAATGAGAGAGGACAATCTGGGCAACTATTGAATTTCATCCCTCTCCGTTCAATTTGCAAGACATTTTCATCGCAGATAAAAAAATTCTACGCTCTTGCTCCAGTGATCAGTGCTGATAATCCGATCTTTCATGCTGTAGATCCGATTGCCACCGTACTCAATGTGAGTGAGTAAGTCAAGTCCCCCAACACTTTGCGATTCCGATTATTATTGTCTCATGAAGGGAGGACGAGAGTTATCAGTTTGACGCATGAAAGAAATAAGCCATCTCAGCGCCTGTCTGCACATGGCTTGACAAGACTCGAATTCGGCGCTAATGCAGCTGTCAGTTTTCGCTGTGCTCCCTTTTCAGAGAAGACTGACAGTGTTCCACAATCCAGAAAAGAAGCTCTGCAGATGAACATGGTGCTCGGCAAGGGCGTGTTCTCTTGCCACCGGAACTCTGCAAGTTGGCCACTCTTATCGGTGGTCCTGTTAGTAAACAAATCAATGCGGTAAGTGCCATGCCTCCTATCACTAGTATTTAGTCATATCAAGTTCTGGTCGACCACCAGAATTTTCTCGAATATAGTTCAACTTGGAGTGTTCAGACGAGAATGGGCGTGATGACAGCATCATTCCCTCTCACCTCTTCGCTCAAAAACGTCCTACACTGGGCACAAACTTTCCAACAGCGCAGAACAGCGCGTTTTGACTATGGCTCGTATCTAAATAAGCGAAAATATGGATCGGTCAGTTCGAGTTATCACGAAATAAGTATGTTCTCATGAGAAGAATGACTACTGGAAATTCAGAGCAAGCCACCCGCCTACAACTTCTCCAACTTCGCGATACCCACGGATATCTTCTACAGTTAGGCCCCACAAGGTGCTTGACCGATTTTGAGTGTGTGAACTCGAAATCTAACTCAAAAGACGCAGCAGACCTTCGGATTTACGGAACTTCTTGACATATCAATTTTTCTCAAGTTCGAAGCTCGTACGGTCCATTTTAGTGACGTTTTCTCGGATAGAGAAACAAGCGTAAAAGTGGGACCGCTCTCCTCTGTCTAACACGTGGCGGCTGCCTCCAATGAGAATACAAGCCAGCCGTCGCCATCTCTTCATGTTTTACATGTTGTAGAAATTCATTTTTCTAAATGGAAGCACACGATGGAAACTCTATGAAATGACGTAATTTTTGCTCACATGAAAGAGAAAAATGTTCTCTATCGAAAACCGTCTGGCGGAGCTGTGAACTCCCTCTCACAAGGGCGCTACCTTCATAGAGCAAAATTTTGGTTTGCTTATAACTCCGTTCAAAATGTAGCTGAGAAAGTCCGCCAGACGGTTTTGAATTTGCAAGAATTTACTCTATAACATATGTGAAAATCAAATCAATAGGTTGCGTCTCCAGCGTGTGCTTCAAGCGGTCCCATTTTTCAGAGGGGATAGAGGAAGGGTGAGGGGGCGGAGCTTGTGGGGCCTATCTACAGTCAGTGGGACTGGCTAGCAACTGCCAGGAACGTTCGAGAGAAAATCATCAAGCAGATTCGTTCGATTGAGGTAGGTTTCCCAATTTTCCATCACGCCGTTCGCTTCTTTTTTCGTAATCAGGGTTCGAATTTCCAGAGCATGTTGCTCTGGGATTCCTAGATAAATCATGTGGTAGGGAGAAAACATCTCGCAGAGAGGACAAGCATGAGAAAAGGAGTGCAGAACAGCGTTGGTCACTATTGGGCTTAGTTTATGATAATATCATATCATCAAATTTACTGTAAAAAAATCGGAACTGCAGAACGCGATCGAGCTGCACGAGTTCAATCACCTCGATTTCGCTGTTGGCCTCAGAGCCCCGGACGAAATATTCATTCCGATCATAAAATCTATCAAAGCATTGGAAGAAATTCGTTGACCGCATAAACCTTCCCCTATCGAAATTCTTTTCTTTTCTTCTATTCATTGTCAGAGCAAAAAATGTTCCACGTTTCATGCAATCATTGTGGTCATAGTAGAAATACTGATGTCGGAAGTGAATGCATTCGACTGCTTCACCTGGAAAAATCGTTGACTGAATGTTCCACGAAATCATTCAATCCCCTCACTCTGACATGCTGATCCGCAGTGAATATTATGAACCAGTTTATGACAGCTGCTCGATAGTCTTTGATGAGATAAATGATAGCGATAGGGTCAACTGTCAAGATGATATCGATTGTTTGGCCATGAGAATATCGTTCTGATTCGTACCTATAGGATAGATGTGAAGAGTCCATCGCCATGGGGATCTGAATGGCGTCACGCCCATTGTATGCAGTTGTCAATGTGCACAGAACTGGCCCATAGATCGCCAAGAGAGGGACGAACATCTGATCGTTGAATTATCACATGCAAAGAACGAGTACCTCAAATATCACGGAGCTGTGAAATATCAGAATACTGTCTGTTGACATTTTTAATACAACTGTGACTACTTTTGTAACCAGTTTTGTCACCTGAACAATCAAAGCTGAGAAAAGCTGCTTCTCAAGTTTTTCCAGTGATTTTGAACGGAGACCGTGGATCTGGTGGAGACGCCTGAAAACGAGGTTGCCGATACGAAGACCGTTGTCACCACCGTCCAATAAAAGCTGGTACGGATTTCTTGGATGGCATAGTTTGGTTTGAGAAACAAAAAATCTCATATACGCAAACAGAATTTATGTTTATAAGTGTTGTGCATGTACTTGGAGTACACAACTGAATACCTGATAACGATGACAGAACTGATTCCCATGATGATAAACGAGAGGAGCATAAACGTTCCAACAGTGTGGAGCATGAACGCGTGGGCATGCGGCCCGCCAGACGTTTGTATTCTGAAATCTACTTTGGGGGCGCCACTTCCTGGGGGATCTGCTTCTCGAGTGGAACGTTTTTTAGTTTTGGTTTGCTTTTCTTTTTCTTTTTTTGCATAAAGAAACGAAGCAAGTTGTAAGAGATGTCGAATATTGAACGTTAACCAACCCGATAATTGATGCCAACGAGTGATGGAGTGGGTGGAAGACTGAAGTCCCAGATCTCGCTCCAGACGAGGCTTCATATCAGCTTGGATATCCGCAAACCTGATATAGAGCCCCTGTCCAAATTGCAGTGAACAGCCAAGTCAGTCCAATGCATGTTGGCACGAACCACTTTCCCCTAGCTATGCTCATTGTGGAGTCACTGGAATGACAATTTTCTCTGTGACCAGCTTCTTCGTGAGTTTCCGTATTATTGAAACCATAAACTTTCGTGTTTCTTCTACAAACTGATGGCAATTTTTCCGCGGTGGAACAGGAGTGAATAAACTCTTCGGGATGAGACCTCACTTGAACAGAGCCATAGCTCTATACATAAAGTGTATCGGAAGAAGGATGATGACCTGGGTCGAATGTTGATAAATAATAATGAAAACTCGGACACCTGTGAGTAAACACTAGAATAAAATGCAGCGCTAGTCGATTATGACCCAGTAGACCCTGGGCAAAAACCAAATACGTGCCACGTCCAGAGTAGATCATCTGCGATATCCATTATTCTTCATATCGTACATCATGACTTTTTATGCCATGAAATCGTGGCCTCATCGGTGAACCTCGGAGGTGAGGTCTACGCTTTTACATCCATATGAAAATAAAGTCTCCTCACAGGTTGCACAGCGTACATCAGCAATCCGAACGATCCATCGCCGAAGACAAAAGTGAAAAGAAGCCATTTATAGGGTCCGATCTCCTTGCGACTACGCGTCACGATCAGATATGCAGCGAGTGAATTGAGCATGGAATTGGCGCCTGAGGAGATTCGCCGATGTTGGACGATTTGATGAGGGGCAGATCTTTCGCTGTGTACGGAAGCCTACACTATCTAGAGACACTGACGCAAGAAATTTCAACAACAAGTTGTAAACTCACAAAAGCTGAGGTCTTCCATTGATCACTATCGGTGTGGTGGCGAGACGTGTGAAAGGAGATGAGCAAAATAAGCACCACGCCCTCGGGTGCTTTGTTGAGTCTCAGGTGTATGCGAAATCGAAGTACCGGCATAGAAGGTCATAACTCGTTCTTTCTGTGATGTATTTTCGTGTTTTGTTAGTGAGACATTTGTGTTTCCGATCGCATTCATATTTATCTACACTTCAGAAGAACCTGTGGAAAGGAACTGTAAGCATGAGAGCTGACAGGGAAGCGTAAACCGAAAGACATGATTTAGAAAAATATGGTTGAAAAAAAAGCAATTTTCAGAAATTCGTCGCATGAGAACTCTTTTTTGATGAAAAATTCTGAAAATACTCTGAAAAATAAACTGATCCGAGCGCTCCTGAATATGGCTGACTTCACTCTCTGTAACCTACAGTATACTCAGAATTGCCGAGAGAGTAGTCGGTGGAGAGATAAAAAGTTCGGTGCTCCTCTGTCCATTACATTTCATCAGAAAAATAAGAGTTGCAGACAGTGATTTTTACGGGTGATTTCACTAAATTATCCACTTGAACTATCTCACGTTCCTCGACTCCGCAACTCTCTCTCTCTCTCTCTCTCTCTCTCTCTCTCTCTCTCTCTCTCTCTCTCTCTCTCTCTCTCTCTCTCCTCTCTCTCTCTCTCTCTCTCTCTACCTTCTGTCTGCCACGGTCTCTCTCTCTCCTGGCTTCTCTCGCTGCTCTCGAGATTCGAAGAGTGAAGCTTGTGCTTCTGTACAAATGCTTCACACCATCAAGAAACGAATTAGGCAGATGCTGTTCAACTGTGATCGGAAGACCAACGATAAGTTCTTTTAGGGAGAACTTCGGAAGATCATTTTAAGTGTTCTGGAAAACTTAGGAAAGATCTGTTTAAGTTGTCATCGAAGACTTTGATCACAGCAAAACTATTGATCAAACAAACTTTGATTTTGTCTGCATGAATAGTTATGAGTTTTGAGTTAAGATTTACGAGGCATATGTATGACTCCAAAGTGCAAAGAAGATAGAGAGAAAAGAGAGAGAAAGAGTGAGGAGGAGAAAAAGAGAGAGGCTGTGAAAAGAGTTTGATAGATGATCAGCGTATCTTGTGACCAGAACTCTATTTTTCCCGCCTCTCTCCATTCTCCTCTTGGCCCCCTCTTTCTCTGGTCTATGCTTCTCGTCTCCTTCTCCAGGGCTTTCTCCTCAACCTATACTCTTTGTCACCGCTCTCTCTCCCTCCCTCTCTCTCTATTCTCCCAGTCTCCCAAACTCTCTCATCTCCATCTGCTCTCTTCAAAGCATAGAGTCGACACACTGCCCTGCTCACTCTTTCCTTCTGTCCACCCTGCCAATGAGCAGACTACGAAGTTGGCTCGCATCATATTGGTTATCTCCCTCTCTCTCCCCCTCTCTCGCTCTCTCTCTCTGTCTCCCCCTCACTTTCTTCCTATTCTCCTACCTATGTTTCTTTCTCTCTCGTTTCTGAAACTCTTCTCATCTCTACATTTTCAGCTATCCACCGTCTCTATTTGATTAGTTCAGATCAACTGTTCACCGCTTGTAATCTTTCCCCAGTATGCTCGTTTTGGTACGAGTAATATCAGTAATACATCATGTGAAAGAAAGAAGAAAAGGTGAGAAAGAGGGAGAGAGACTCACAAAGAAGATAAGGGAAGATACATGTGCTAGAGAAGACGTATTGGGAAAAAGAGAAGATGAGCATGACAATAACGGGTGGAGAAGATCTCTTTCTATTGTCGCAGAAAGATATGGAGAGAAGTAGAGACAATGCGTGTGAAGGGAGATTGAGATACGTAAAGAGAGAGAGAGATAGAGAGAGAGAGAGAGAGAGAGAGAGAGAGAGAGAGAGAGAGAGAGAGGAGAGAGAGAGAGAGAGGAGTACGCCGCGTGGAAAACTATCAATGTACCTGAACCAGCTTAGTTTCCTTTTCAGCTCACTTTCTTCTCGCTCACATCCACTCCACCCCTTCTCCTCCATCGTTCATCATTCCCCGCCTACTATCGAAATGTATGCTGAACTCTCCCCCTCGCCTCTCCGTCTGCTTCCTTCCCCGTAATTCACAGAATCTGCGGCAACCAAATCACTCCTTCTACTGCAAATCGCTGTTACCTCTCTCTTTCTAATCTCTTTCATTTTGTCTGTACCTCTCTATTTTGAATCTGTCCCCTCGCTGGGGTTACTTTGAGTGTGTCGAAACTGGCAGTATCCACTCTTCCTCTGAATAGCTACAATGTCTCATCCAAACCGTATGATGCCCGGCGCCCAATTGTAGCTTATTTTACTCCCCTTGGTGCGAGAGGCAGAGAAGAAGAAAGCAAGAGTGATAGTAAAAGAGAAATACCATACGGAGAGCGTATGAACCCATTGTTTTTTGGCAAGTGTCGAGGCGTGTGTTATGAATGATAATAATTCATGTAGAGAAGAGAGAGGGAGAGCGAGAGGGGGGGGGGGGTGAAAGAGGAGAGAGAGAGAGAATGGCCTGCTGTGAGAGCGAGCTCACATTTCATTCTTCGTCACTGTTCTATCACAGCTCTGATTGATATCTCGATCGTATCAACTATCATCTATCTTTCCAATCACTTCGCTCCATCTTCTCTTTCCTCTCTCGACCGTTTGGCAAAATGTTAAACGTTTCGTGTCAGCGTTTGAAAAAAGTTTCCGAGTACGTTTTCGTGGTTTCCCAACGTTGATGAGACTCATTCACACGGATGTTGACCATATCGATGATCATTGTTTGCAGTGTCTGTTGCGCCTCCCTCTCTCCCTCTCTTTTTCTGCCTCTCCTCTCACACAGTCGTGCAAACTTCACAAGAAACTTGTATGATCTCGGCATACAATACACGTCTGCACATATTCACATGTTCTCTTCCATCATCTTTCTCTTTTCCTTTACCATCTCTGCGTCCGATCTCTCTCTCTCTTTCTCTCTCTCTCTCTTTCTCTCTTTCTCTCTCATCTTTCTCTCTCTCTCTCTCTCTCTCTCTCTCTCTCTCTCTCTCTCTCCTCGTCCAACATGGGCAACCACCCTGAACACTCTTCGTAGATGTGTAGATTCACATTCGCTTTCCTTCTTTCATCTCTCAATCGCTCTCCTCTTCCGACTCTTCTCTCCATACCACAGCGTCGACGAGTTCGACCTTCACTTCTTTCCCCCTTTCTCCCCTTCTCAAAATCGATAATATCATGCGCCTGTTTTGGAGTGATTTCATGTCATTTTCTCGAACTTTTCTGTGTGTGTCACTGTGCTTGTGAATACACTCGAGCTCATATGAATATCCAGATATTCTAATCTCTATCGACAGTTGCCTCCTCCTCTCCCCCTGTTCCGCTTGCAATTCATAGTGAACAACAACAAAAATTCGACTACTCTGGTTCTCACTTCCAAATCGGCACCAAATCTCTCCAGTGTAAAAAGTGGCTAAAATCGTGCCACCAAATCGGTACCAAATCTGAATTACCTGTCACCAAAACGGAACCAAATCCAAGACGGATCAGATTTGGAACCATGGGTGAACTGACCCAGCTGTGCTCCTACCGCTAGAAAGTGCGATAAGAAGCTCATTCAACTTTTCCAAAAGCCAGAGCTTAGAAATTGTTTCACTTTCCGTGTTTTGTTTCTGATTTGTTTCGCATTATAACAATTTCATTTTTCATGCTTCTTTGCAGTTACGAACGTGTTCCACCAGCTGATCTTCTAAATTATTGGGGAAATCGGCACTTATAGTTTCAGTATTCCCAGAAACAATTTTTCGTAATTTTGCTGGAAGACGAAGTTTGAAAATCACATTCATCAGGTGCAAAACAGAAGACTCAATCAACGCGAAGCTTCACGAAATGAAGAAGCTTCCTGGTTTGTTTTGTCTTTTTGGTTCATGAACTAAAACTTTGTTTGCAGTGTGGACACAGAAAAAGCAGTTCTCAAATTTCACTGATTATTATTTACTTCATACCGGGCTGTCAAAAAAATTGGTGAGCATAGTAAACGGAGTACGAGGATCATTTTTGTAATTGATCTCGAGCTAGTGGATGCGCTCCTTCTTTGGTTTCCGGCCTGCACTGTTTTGGAAAACCTGCGCCAAAAGCCCCAAAGCGAACGGGGGCGATAAAAAGCGCTCTCATATCATCTGGAATGATGTTCTGAGAAAGTTCTGCTAGTCAAAAACAAATAAAAATTTCTAGAGTCTACCGTATACCCAAGCTGGGCATGAGCCCAAGAGCGTGATTTCCGTTGTATAGCGTCTGAGAGGAACACAGAATAGTTCAGACGATAGAGCTCTCCTGGCCCGTCACAGCGATATGCTTACTAGGGTGGGCAAAATAGTTAGCGATAGTATCGCAGTCGTGGTGTGTTGATCGCTGAGATGATGAGGGTTACTGTGAAGATCGTCGATGGTTACACCACGTGGTTTTATTCAGCGGACACGGACACCCGCGAAAGTTGAATTTGAATTTTTCTTGGCAAGTTGCCAACCTTTCATTTTCTTCTGTTCTGATTGAATGAGCAGTTACGGTAGTCAGAATCGTGACAAGCGCGATCGACACAGTTGGACAAAAAGAGATTTTCGGGCGTTTGTCGTGCGCGTACATCAGAATCGTACGATTCTCGAAGAACGTACGATGAAAGCGATAATCGCTAACTATTTTGCCCACCCTAATGCTTACCTTCCTCGTACGATAACTCTCCGATTTATGGTGACGGAAAACCCACGTTGATTACTGTAAAATGAGCGCAAAAGTGATTGCTACCGTAACCCTTTTTTTGGTTTTTTCCGTTGCCGTAAATCGGAGAATTGTCGTACATGAAAGGTAAGGATATCGTTGTAACGGACCAGGAGAGCTCTATCGTTTGAAACTATTCAGTGTTCTTCTCAGAAGCTATACAACGGAAATCGCTATTTAAGCCATGCCCCAGTTTGGGGTATACGGTAGACCCTAGAAATTTTTTGACCAGCAGAACTTTCTCAGAACGTCGTTATAGACGATATGAGCCATACTTGATTTTCTTCACGCGCGATCCTTTAATTTATATTGCAAAAGAAACGAGCACTTCGATTGACATAGTTTGTTCACAGTTGTCCGTCAAACTACGCGCCTGCTGCGGGCAATCCGTACTTTGTTTGACCGAACTATTCTCGTTTCACATTCATACAGCGACGATTCTATTTTTGTTCTCCCAATTACGCTGTCTTATAAAACATTGTCCACGTCATAAATTGTTCGCACTCTTTGTGAATTGTGCAGTTGTTTACTCTCAAAGGATGAAGAGAAAATATTTGAAAAACCATAATCGTATTTGGTTGGACGAAGGCTCGGAAATATATTTCCGAATTCGAGTACTCTGATGAAGTTCTTGAAGATACTTGGTTGTTCCTCTTTCAAAAAAGAGAAGGACGTTCGAGTATCTCCGAGAACTT
Organism: Hololepta plana; assembly: GCA_963695495.1. Taxonomy (NCBI): domain Eukaryota; kingdom Metazoa; phylum Arthropoda; class Insecta; order Coleoptera; family Histeridae; genus Hololepta; species Hololepta plana. The sequence continues at coordinate 22,406 of CAVOJK010000271.1, read as the reverse complement.
CATCAGAGAACTTGTGCTTGGAACTGTATTTGTGAGCAGTCACCAAAATTTGGAAATGACTTGGTTTTGGTTACCAAATTTGTTGCCCATGTCACCAAAACGGAACCATGCGCGGGGCCCGATTTGGAAATGTCTTGGTACCGATTTGGAAGTTGTCACCAAATTTGGAAATGATTTGGGCTTGGTTACCAATTTGGTGCACATGTCACCAAAACGGTACCATGCGCGGGCCGAATTGGAAATGTCTTGGTACCGATTTGGAAGTGAGAACCAGAGTACTATCGCTGTTGTGACATCTCTACGTCATGATCTTCTGAGCTTTCTATCGATTATTTACTAGTCTACTCTCTCGGCAAACTTCAGGGAACCCCCCCACTTTCTTGTAAACATTAGAGGACGAGAAAATCATGTGTATTTTGCGACGATTTTTTATACGCTACGTCTGGTTCTCCCCTCTCCTCTCTCACTCTTCAATTGTTGCACACGATTGTGTTCTCAGTCGATGGCAACTTTCTTCTTCGCTATCAAGATCGAGTCACAAATTGACCAACGTCGGAATCATTCTCGAAATCAACACAAACGAACTTCCGGCTGTCGAAATCGGTTAATGATATAGAGGCAACTGATAAGGGTGGAAGATAGGGGAAGATAGAGTGGTAGATAAGAGGAAAAAGAGAGAGCTAGAAAAAGACAGAGAGGGTGAAAGAAAGTGAGAGAGGGGGAGGGGTGATCACTTGATCTTGATTGACTCCCCTGGTGTATGCTCGTTGATAATTACATCTGAAACAAGAGCTCGAATCGAGCAACTAATAATTTATCTTCTATCGTTTGGTCTGGCAAACATTGTGCGACACTTTTTCTTCGTGAGAGTGGATTGTGACGTGGACTTCTGTAAACCGAGGAGCAGATGGACGCAGAAAGTACAAAAACCATTTCTCTACTACATGAATCAGCTCGAAACAAATCATAACTGTATCGTGTCCTCCATTTTCCCTCTTTTCTATCTGTCGCACAGGCTATGCCTTTCTTACTTTCTCCCCCTTTGCCTTTCGTTTTCTCTTGCTGTATCTTCCACTCTCTCTCTCTCCCTCTCTCTCTCTCTCTCTCTCTCTCTCTCTCTCTCTCTCTCTTTCTCTCTTCCATACCCATTTCTCTTCATTCATATTTTGATCTGCTCTTCGTTCGACGTCCACACTAGAAAAGTGTCCGGTGTCCGAGTCCATGCGTGTGTATGGTGGGGGGGGGCTCTGTTATCGCTCTATTTATTCACCCCGAGCTGATCGACGTCTATTTATAGTGTGTAGATAGCATGAAGATTAGATGGGAGTGAGCGAGAGGAAGATGGGGGAGAAGGAAGAAACGAGAGGAGCGAAGTGTGCATTTTCACGTGTCTGAATCTAAACTTTGCAAAAAATGCTATCAACCACCAATCTTCGAGTTATCAACCTGTAAAAAATAGCTGGAATTGATTTCGAGCCGTAGGTTCATCTGCAGTCCTCTTGAGACATCACAACATCCATCGCTGCCCAATGAGACGCATTGAAAGTGGGGCATCAATAAACCTGGTAGTTTGTCTTGAGTGGAATACTTTTCTGAGGTGGACATTCAGCTCTCCAGCGAAAAGATCTTTCTTCTGCTGCCTTGTTGCAAATTCGTGATTCATCGATATGCATAGGCCTCCACAAGGTGCTTGACCGATTTTGAGTGGTGAACTCGAAATCTATCTCAAAAGACGCAGCAGACCTTCGGATTTACGGAACTTTTTAAATTATCAATTTTTGTCAAGTTTGAAGCTCGTACGGTCCATTTTAGTGACGTTTTCTCGGATAGAGAAACAAGCGAGAAAGTGGGACCGCTCTCCTCTGTCTGACACGTGGCGGCTGCCTCCAATGAGAATACAAGCCAGCCGTCACACCATCTCTTCATGTTTTACGTGTTGTAGAAATTCATTTTTCTAAATGGAAGCACACGATGGAAACTCTATGAAATGACGTAATTTTTTGCTCACATGAAAGAGAAAATTTTTCTCTATCGAAAACCGTCTGGCGGAGCTGTGAACTCCCTCTCACAAGGGCGCTACCTTCATAGAGCAAAATTTTGGTTCGCTTATAACTCCGTTCATAATGTAGCTGGGAAAGTCCGCCAGACGGTTTTGAATTCGCAAGATTTCATTCTATAACATATGTGAAAATCAAATCAATCGGTTGCGTCTCAGCGTGTGCTTCAAGCGGTCCCATTTTTCAGACGGGGTAGGGGAAGGGTGAGGGGGCGGAGCTTGTGGGGCCTAGATATGCACGCGTTTTTTCTCCTCAGACTTGTTCGAAACAGAAGATTTGCCATTTTTCAGTCTCGCAAAAACTGCGTGGGCTCGTACAGTTGTGGCAGTCGCACTCACGAACAACCTCCTTCGGGAGTAACTCCCGCACTTCTTTTCCCATCTAACCGTGGTAAGCTGTCTCCCACAGCAGCATGTGTGCACAGAAACTTTGGAGATGAAATAAAATTGTGAATACAAATTTGTGTACGTCGAATGTCAGGACAACCGCTTGTGTCCTATGTAATGGTCATGTTTTGGTAGCTGGACTCCGATGTGTTTTACGGTTTCAATTTTACTGAACTGTTAAATCTCGCTTCAGGTTCAGCGCCCGCGGGCCGCCGTCGCAGCCATACGTTGCGAGGGTCGTGTAGTCTGTAATCAAGGAAGGTACGTAGCCGTAAGATTCAAACGTCATGGTCCCGCTGAATCAACTGAGTCCGGGAAAGAAAACTGAACAGCGATGAAGCTCATACTGGGCCTTTGCTTTTTCTCAGCTCTCCCCTCGTCTTTTTTCTATGATCATAATTCATGGCACACATAACTAAATGGACTGGCAAGAAACGCGATGAATGATTGTTCACAGGCTGGAGAGCCGGCAGCGTAGGCGTCGTCGCACGAGACAACGCCATGGAGCAGCCAGCTCTGCCCAGCGTCACGGAGGTACACTAGAGTCAGCCCCAAAGCACCATCTTCAATTGCAGTCCACTTGAGACGGCGCAACGGCCGATATTCACTTTGAGAGCAAGATGGAGTGAGACCTGAATCGGCTGTTGCACGGTCTCAAATGGACTGCAAAGAGAGCCTACTTTCACCCCGTAGAACAGTCAAACACAAATAGGTTGTCCATCTGGAATTCACTTGAAAAACCGCCCTCACTGAGAAGCCCGATAACTACACAACAACACGATCTGAACTGTGGAGATCAAATTATGAATCATGTGCAGGTTCCGGGGCCTCCGATGGTCGTCGGCGAAGCGGAAAAACTCGGTGAGCTTTACTCAGCAATCTCCTTGTTCAGAGAGACCGAATTCGGAACCCCCTAACCTCTCATTTCTAATACGGATTTTCGAGCAAAGTGTATTCATGCGGAACTCTTTTTGTTCATTCTCAAGTGGACATGGCAGAGAGTTAGGCTGCAATGTCTTTCCGTGAAAAAGATTCCTAATTAGTCTTTTCATCTACTCCTTGCACCTTTCTGATCTATTGGCATTCTAAGTTGATTAGCTTGCAAGAAAGTACAGCTGTCCTTTGATTGATGGTGAGAGTGATCTTCCACAAAATGACTCTACTCGACAGATGTATGCCATTTAGTGATGATCACCGAGAACATTGGTCGTAGTTCCCGGTGCCTCGAGCCGAGTTCATCATCAGCGCCACTCAGATCTCACTCAATCAATACTCAAACTTCTCCAGGCACATCGTCACCGTCTCTCGCTCCACTATCCGTAGATTCTATTCGCTCAACAACTACTGAACAATCTTACTCATCATCATCAATTACTACTACTTCTACATCATCGTTCAATGCTCTATCTACGTCTACGCTGTCTACTCTCCAGCCAGCCGCCGACGGCGATTCTCCGCTCGCCGGCGGCGGCCAATCTTTGACGCCCGCTGGCGCTGATGCCAATATTGTTAGTTTCACCTCTGCGGGGATCCAAGAAGTGATCGATATCAAACGGTACTGAAGATTTTTCGAGAAAAGTATGATCGATCGGAAAAAAACTCGGATGATTTTTGCAGTACTGAAAGGTTCGGGGGTGGGCGTTTCAATGATATCCTCGACTGATAGTCAATAATGCGTGCAGGGCAACGCGTGCCGCGTGTGCGGCGAAGGCGGCGCGTCGATGCACTACGGGGCGCTCTCGTGCGTCGGCTGCAAGGGTTTCTTCAGAAGAGCTCTCAAGAAAGCTGACCAGGTAAGCTGCTCAAAAAACCAACCAAGTTCTAACTGCTCTTTCTTCCAGCTGTACGGTATTTCTGCGCTAATCTGATAAAGCTGACAGTAGATCTACGACATTGTTCGAATTTTTAATTTATGATGTTCTGATATCATCTGTTTTCGATGCACAATGTGCAAATGAACCAATACCAGACGGTACTAGAGCTGAGTTAAATTGAACGCTGGGATCGTTCCCGATCGGATAGATGCATCGAGGGGTCACGTGAACAGTTCTATCTCACAAATAAAAAAAAGGGTTTATGACATGGTTGCGGTAAAGGAAGGGTTGTTTGCGTGTATCAGAGTACACCCAAAGATGAAACGAGTGCGAGCAGTGAAACAATTTGATGTCAGAGAAACTGGGATCGTGCTCGCTGGGAGTTGAAGTTCAATTTGACCGTTTGGTATCTTACAGTAGCACCCGAGATGAAGATCGAAGAGTGATCAATTTGGAGATATTTCCAGATCGATTGCTTCGCATCCGGTGCATGCGACATCTCCTCTGGCGATCGAACAGCATGCAGATCGTGTCGACTCAAGAAGTGCCTCGAAGTTGGCATGAATCCTTCTGGTGCGTGGAATCTTCACTCTATTCAACCCGGATCGCCTTCTCTTCCTCACGCTGTTCCTCTCTCTTTCCTCATGTTGTCCAGCCACGAAAACTCTCTCTCTTTGCTACTGTGCTCGCGACCAACTTTGATCTCTTCGTTGAATTCGAGCAAAATGAGCTTGACCAAATCACTGCCCAAGTCATAACGAGGCACACACAGTCGTAAAATAATCGCGAGAGTTCTCGTGACTTTCGCATTCCAGCTTCCGTCTCTCCGTCTCTATCTCCTCCTCACATCCCGCTACTGTTCCCAACCAAACCTTTTTCAGCGGTGCGACCTGATCGTCCTACTCCACTGTGTGAGCATTTTCTACTCTACAACTGCCTTCTAATACCTTTTATGACTGTCGGAGAAAGACGAAAAGAAGGCGATAATTCCACTCAGAGAGCTAATCAGATCTATCTGGTCTGTTCTCTGATCTTACCGTCCACACTGAATGATGACTATGTTCACGAGGAATGATCATCGTCTTTCGATATGTTATGAGAGACGGAAAGACGAATAACGGGAAAGAGAGAGAGAGAGAGAGAGAGAGAGAGAGAGAGAGAGAGAGAGAGAGAGAGAGAGAGAGAGAGCTGGTGATGGGATAAGACGAAACTGTGAAGAAGATCATAAAAGCTCAATATCATCATTGTGCCGGATCGAGCAAGGATGAAAGAGCGAAATGCTCTCAACTAATTTCACCCCGATCAACTCGATATTTATTCCCCTCCGTTTCTCCCTATCTTCTCTATTCCTCTCTCTCACTGTCTCTCTCACTCCTTCAATTTTTCTCTCCTGTTTCCATCTAGCTCCAGCGTACTCACATTCTACCATAAACGTAGCGCAATAGATCCACATGCACGAGATAGATGCTATCTTTGAGAGATGAAGGAAAGAGTGAAGAGGAAGGAGGTAGAAGACACGTCTGACTAGCGCGCGAAAAGTGGTCAGATTGGAGGTAGAGGAGATACATTCCAGTGATAAATTGATGGGAAAAAGTGGAGTAAAGGATCGTCGAGCACTGGTTCCTGATCAGGGAGAACAGCTAGGCGGAAGAGGGAGAAAAGACAGCACCCACGATTCATACTCGTGGTGTATCATTCAGCATGAGTAATAATCTGCTTTGACGTCATCGACATAAGAAACGATATTTTACTAATAGTTAACTAATTGTTCTAATTCACAGAGAAACTATCAATTTTCAGTAAAAGTACATAAAAAATTCATAATTCCCAACCTTTTTATCGCTGAAATGCAGCTTATGCTCGCAAAGCTCGCAAGATGCAGACAGCCCGGCTACTCAGCGGATCGTCCGATGGCTCCACTTCAGTGCCGGGCAGTGGTCAGTATTGATTGAGCTTTTCGAACCAACCTGGAAGAAAATTCGGTTTCTCCCAGAGGAAAGTGACTGTTCATCGATATAAGAAAACCTCATAACTGATCAGTGGCACCAAGTGAGTCGCCGAAGTCAACATCGTCTGCAAGCGCCGCCGGCGGTCCCATCCCAGCGCCCAGCGTCAAGCCCTGCATGTCTGGCTTCTGTGCCGGAAGCACTGCTGTCAGTCACTCTATCTGCCATGAATCTGATAGATTTGGAGAACAATAGAACAGAGAAGAACACGAACAAACACGATTGATGAGAAGATCGAAAATTAGGATGAAACATGTGATTATCAGGCTGATATCGACGAAGAATGGACGCGTCGTCTGAGCGTCGAGATGAAAACGACGCTCATGACGCTGCTCAATCTGGAGACGAAGGTGAGTGGATGCAGTTGGAGAACCGACACGCCAGTCGCGCACACACTGACACAGATACGCTCTTGGTCCATGAACAGGAGCAAAACAAAGTCGTAACCAGTAAGTAAAAGTTTTGGAGAAGATGATGATGGGATACTGTAGATAGTGATTGTAATCAATCTGTTCAATTCAGATCACAAAAGGCGACTCGAATCTCGATGCATCAAAGCTGTATCCACTGCACGTGAATACGCTGAAGGAAATCTTCGAGACGCCAGGAATGCTCGATGGCAAGCGCTCGCAGGTAAGGAAAGATAGCGTACCGCCACCGGAGCGATTGTGGTCTCGGTTTTATGATCTCGAAGCGGATCATGAGGTTCAATTCCGGAAACAGTCTAGTGAAGGAATCGTCAGATTTCTTTTGGTTTTTTTTTGTTAGTCATTCACAACGAGTCTCATCTTGCCGTGGTCACACAGAAAACTGAAAACTGCTCTCGATTAGATTCGCTACGAGCCGTATCGCATGGCGGACAACTCGGAGCTCTCATCGATCGCTTATCGTCGCTTGATCGCTGCGATCGATTGGGTCGAGTTCCTGGCAGAACTCATGGATGGCGGCCTCAGTGCTGAAGATCGCGTTAGTTTCACTCTTGTTTGATGAATTTCCTAATCATCACTTTTCCCTCTTCATCCTGTGACGAATGCTACTTCTGGAAAGCATCAGCAGAAATCGAAAATTGATATCCTCTTCAGATTGCTCTAGTACGCTCATGCTTCGCTCCTCTGATGATCTTTTGCTTTGCAGCCAGAACTGCACAGGTTAGAAGTGCGGAGGGCCACAATTGCCGGAATGGGATATTTTGATCCCAAATACGCACAGAGTTGACAGACATCGTATTTCCAGGTGACAGATGACAAAGACGTTCTCTGCCTCTGCAATCTCGCCTTCGTCCCACGCGATATGAGCAAAGCATACGACGACGCATAGTGAGTGAAATCCATCAATAGCTTGCGAGACTTTTGCTTCAGGTTTCACAATCCACGGAGAATCCATAGGTACGATATCTGATCTATGGGAAATGGTGAATGCGCCTTTTGCAGTCATCTCGGCAACGGCATCGTAGAGCGCACACTCAACGATCTCGTCACGCCATATCGCTCATATGGCATTCTCGATGAGGAGCTCGTCTGCGTTTCAGCAATCATCGTACTCAATCCTCGTGAGTTCATAGCAATTCTTTGTACAAATAGCAATTCTTTGTACAAATATCAAATCCTCCGTTTCAGTCGCCAAGGATCTCTCCGAAGAAGGCCAGGGCAAAGTTTATGCGCTACGTCATCGAGTTCAGGTACATAATTTTCTGCTCAAAATTCTGTTCTCCTTCACTCTCGCGGATAAGTGGAGAGTTTCTATAGGACGCTCTGTTCGCAATCGTCAAAGAAGCGCGTCAGAGTGCGAAGCCAAGCATCACATATGGCAATTTGCTTCTATCGCTCATTCCAGTCACGGTGAGTCGCGTTTCATCCATTGCTTATGAAAAACCCTTGATCGTGAGCTCTTGTCTATGAATCCCATGTGGCCAGCAACAAATCGGAGAAATTTCTTCCAGCATCTCGCCAATGCAATGTGCGAGAACCTGCAGTTCGCTCAGACTTTCTCAGAGATGGGCGGAATTCCACTTCTGTCTAATGCATTTGGCTCTTTCCCAGTCGAACCATTCGCAGAACAGGTAAACTTTCTAGAAATTCTGTGAAATTGAAAAGAATCGTAGTATAACGTTCGAACACACCTCAATTTCAGCTCAACAGTATGGACACATCGACATTCCTCGGTGGTCAAGGCACTCCGGGCGCGGCGCCAACTGGCGGTAACGGAGGCGCTCCTGGCATCGGATGCCGCAAGTGCTCCTGTGGCTGCGTGTCTGGGGCTCCACCTTCAACTAAAGTTGATCGCCAGACACAGACTGTACTGAGTGTTGATGGGGAAACGGTGGTGAGTAGTGTGGGCAGAATGACACACGAGCCCTCACTTGGAGGGGAGAGAATGAGCTGGGTCATCTAGAGTGAGACACTCGCCTCTTTCCTCTGTCTCTTCTCTCTCGACCCGAGCCCTCATTCTAGGCGAGCCCAAACGAGCATTTACTGACACCCGGTGTGTCACTCTCTAAAGAGACTCACTCTCCTTCAATCTGACGACGGTTGGTTCGTTCAGGGAATCCCACCAGTCGAGAATCATTTGGGTACTCCTAGTGGACTCCCAGTGAGTCAATTAAACTGGAATTTCGGGTTCAGCAGGAAAGCTATCCATGAACATAGGTCTCCATGTGTAGGCAGTTGAGCCTCGCAGCATCCAGTAGTTCCAATACAATTTTGAATGAAGAAATGAAAACAGTTGTTTTTATCAGATTCTTTCAGACTGAAAGAGATTAATTCACTTGATAAGGGTCAAAACTGTTCTCGCATTCGAAGGTGTTTCGGTCTTGTTTGAATATCCAATTACGTGTGATCATAAAATGAGACGCTCCGAAGTAGATGCTCGTTCCCACAGGCACGCGTTTCCGATGATGGGATGTTATCACCTCCCATCATTGTAAACCCAAGATGCGTCAAACGGTGCTCTATGAAAACAAGTGTACTCCCCAGCGAAAGCAAAACAGAACTGCCCAATCTGTGAACTAGGCGTCATCTGAAAAAGTTTCATAACCCGGAATTAGTTTGAATCTGTCAATTTTCCTAAGAGCTCTCTGGAATCTGTGATAAAAATCGATACAGTTGACATTATCCACGTTATCCAACATCCATGTCATCCATGTCCAACATTATTCACGGGCTTTCATTCCACTTGACATGCTTGGATCAGTCACAGTATGCATGGAAGTCTTGCCTGAACAGTAGAGGAGACCAATAGGAGAGCCCAATAGAGGGATCAGAGAACACTCAGGCTCATTCTCGGCTCGCATAGAATGGAAGGCTCACCTAGAATGGAAGGCTCGCCTCTCCTCTCCTCTTGACCCGAGCCCTCGGATGGGAGAGAAGAGACGGAGAAAGAGAGGCGAGTAGCTCATGTTAGGTCAGGGGAGAGGCGAGGGCTCGTGTGTCATTCTGCCCACACTAGTGGTGAGTGCTTCCACCCGTTTTCTGATAAACTGTAGTTTTCATGATCTCTTGTACAATAAATATTTACAGCGTCACGTGAACACGTCCACGTCAACTGACGCCATGCATGATGAAGCTGTCAACGAATTCCATCTGCTGCGTCCGCCCAATGACTTCACGCTCACCGAAATGTTCGATGATATCAGTGATGTCAGTCTTCCACTTCTATCGATTCAAAAGTTGATTTAGAGATGACCATGATTCGTCATAGTCCTGAAGGCGGTTCATGATTTTTTCCAGGAGTCGTGGATGACAGCGCCCGATCCAGTGGGAGCCAACAGCAACAGTTATGCTCAGCAGCAGCTCTGGCAGCCTCAGCAACAACATCAGCTGCAGCCGCCACATCTCAATACTCATTCCTCTGGTCTTCAGCTGACAGGCTCTCATGGCACTCCACCATATCATGGCTGTGGCGCTAGTCCGATCGCTCCGTCTGATCCATCGAGCTCTCCCGTGCAGATGCTACAGCATCATTCACTGCAGTCCGTACAGCTTCATCCCAGCCAGCAACGACAGCAGCAGCATGTAGCTCAAGTGCTGACACCGGGTCAGGTATTCCCGAGTATCACGACTCCACCGCGTCAAGCACTTCCGCCTGGTGGCGGCGTTGCGGCAGTGCGCGGACGCTCACCTGTTCAACACGGCATGAAGAGACAGCAGCAGTATCCACCGCCTCCCTTCGGCTATGCACCAGGTACTCACTCGATGTCGGTCAAACCAGATTTTAGACTGAAAACCAGAAAATGAGTTTGAGTCAATCAAGAAAATCAAATGTCTCTTTTCTCCGGAATCACGTTCTGAGAAACGAAAAGTTTCAAAAAGGCACCAATCAGAATACTTCTTGTTTCACGCTTGCTTCAAAGTCGTGGGTATTACTGAAGTCAAAATCATAGTTTCGGTCCAAACATAAGCAGCGTAATTTATAGGCTGAAAAAAATCAGTTTTTCTTTAGCCAAAAGCAATGGTCTACTTTGACTTGCCACGAGGAATGCAAGGAGATTGTAGAACTGAAATTCAACCACTGCGTCAGGGAAAAACACCAGTTTGCCTATTTTGAAGTTACGCTGTTTATGCACAGCGGGTTAAAGCGTACTTGGGGGCGGAGTTTTGGCAGCTTGCCAAAAGTTTCAAAGTGGCATAACTCGACAAATACCGAGAGTTTCGCTTAGCAAATTCATCATGCTATGGGCAGTGCTCACACGTACACTCGTGCAAAAATTCAAGCGAAAATATTCAGAAATGGCCAAAGAAATTACTTTTTCAGTTTAACAAAGGGAAAAAAGCAAATGGGGTATAACTCGACCCGGATTGGAAAACCAGCTTAGCAAAATCATCACGCTATGCGCACTGGCCATCTCTACGTGCAGGCGAAAAATCAGGCAGAAATAATCAGAAATGGCCAAAAAAATTACTTTTTAGTGAGACCACGCCCCCAAGGTCAAGAATACATTGGGCTAACTCGCTGTGTTATGTTTGGACTGAAATAGGGGTGCTCGCTCCGTTGAAAGCGTCCGTTGAAAAGTCAACAAAAGAGGCGGCGAGAGCGATCAAACTTTCACTTGTGTGCTTACCGTACTTTTGTTGAAAAACAGCCATTTCTAGCAGTTTTAGCTTTTGCTCTTGAATACCAGACTTTGCTCTTATTTTGTATACATGTTTTTGGATAGAGCTCATCGAGATCTATCATCTGGCACTGTCTTGTTGAACAAATAACTTCGGAACGTGCGCATTTCGTTGTTGGAATTTCGCCAAAAAACCTGCCTCTACACAATTGTGTATTTTGCTTACACTAGCCCCGAGGAAAGCGGAAACTATCGAAGGGAAGTTCGCATACACGAAATCAATCATGGAGAATCCAATGAGAGGGAAATAAAAAATTAGAACCCAGCTGGAAATATTTAATATTTTAGAAACGTTACGGTAGTCCAACACAAATGTGTGAAACTACCGTAGTTTGCGACAAAGTGAAACAGTGTCATACAGATAATCGTCTCTAAAAGAGGATTTGATTTTTTCCTTCAAGAGAAAATGAAAACTCGAATTACTTTGTTGAAACGAGTTTTAGTGATTCCTTTTGATACAAATACTCTTATTGGTCACTTTCATGATGGATTGAGACTTATGCCGTCTTATCTTGCTTCCTCTGTGAAAACACGCGAGCACCCCTAGACTGAAACTATGATTTTGACTTCAGTAATAACAAATTCAACTCAGGTGCATTCCCAATCTTCGGTCAATATTCCGGCTCCGGCCTCGCTCCCGATATGCTTCAGGTCACGACTTCTGCCTCTGCGACGAGCCACTCTGGCTACACTGCATACGATGTGGCGCCAGCGCAGCAAGCAGATCAAGCGCATCCACCCTTCTGACAATTACATTGTAATCAGATGTACCGTGGTTTTGTTAGCTAAGCGACCCGGCCCTCGACCACTTCCCGGAAGACTGACGTGGAGCGTTACAAATTGTTTTGCATTGATGTGTGCACAACGAACAGATCAAGCAAAACAATAGTGACATAATCTGCGCAGATCTTCCGGGAACGATGGCGAGGGCCGTAAAATATTGATTTCCTGCCTCATGATCGTGATGATGCTTCTAAGGAACAGAAAACAATTGCAAGAAAACAAGCAGAGAAAAAACTTGTTTCCTCACAGATTCTTATCACACTGAAGATTTCCATCTTACAAGAATATTACGTACAAATTACATGGAGTTTTCAGTTCCGAACATTTTTTCTGATTATACCTGTTTTTTGTTCATTCATTTCTAGAGAACCCAATTTCCTCCATTTCCTTGCTTCGTCCGATGTATCATGTTACATCTATCTCAGATTCCAAGCATTTACTGTCAACAACTCATCCGGAGAATTGTTATCCGGGAATAAGCTCTCTCAACTCTCGGATATCCACAACGTCCGTAATGTCCGCAGAGAATTTGATCAGGAGGTGAAAATGGAAAGAAGTGTGAACGGGATGGTTAGCTTATTCTCGGTTGGTGTGGCTGAATCAAAACAAAAAATTCAAACAAAAAAATTTCGGTCAGCACCTCCCACTCAGTTCCAAACGCGAACTAACAAGACAAGGTTTGCAATTCTCCACTTTACCTCTATCTTATTTTTTGTACTTTGTAATTTTCCCCACACCTCATAGTACAATCCGTATGTTTGTTCGAAACATGATTCGCGTATTTGTTCTTGTGCTTGTGTGATTCTCTGTTTTTGTAGTGCATGCGTTTGTCGATTTCTTATCTTACCATTCAATATGTTTTACTGATGTAACTTCTGAGTAAAAGTGTCGTGTGTGTTTTTGAAGAGGGCGCAAATACAAATTTAGTCCACATTTCAATGAAGAGAGAAACGACAGAGGCTAGTATAGCGGAACCATGAAGTACGAAGACAGCCCCAAAGTGCTGGAAAGGCAGAACAGCGAACGAAGCGACAGCATCACTATTTGATGGGAGCTGTAACTTTGATCCGTAACTTTCCGATTAAAGATGTGAATTTTGAACAAACGATGGCAACCATGTTGGGAATTTCGACCCTTCCAGACTCTAGAAAAAAATGTCTTCGAGGACGTCTTCGATCTGTCACAAAGACGTCCCCTGGACATCTTTGAGACGCGGACGTCCCTGGGACGTCTTCGAAGACGTCCTCAATTTGTCTTCGAAGACATTGTCCATAATTTTTTTCGCTATGTCATAAAACTGTTATGCGCGAAAACAGCAGATGATTTTGATATGAGTGAGAACGTGTAAGGATTTGCAATGGTCGGGACATGAGAAAAATAGATTTTTAAGTGTGAATGGGAAAAAGTTGCGCAATTCACTGGAGAGTCGAATGGGCTATGTCTCGTGAGCAGAAAACAAGTTATTAGCAAGTTATAGCCGGAGGCAGTTTTTCGTTTCATCTTTGATAACGTGTGAACCGCTGATAGGCAAATATATATGGAAAGTTTGCACACAGACCAATCTGATGACGATCTTCAACTTTGTAATTGAAGGCAATTTTTCAAAAATTCATTTTCCTATTCTTATAGGTGTTTCGAAAATTCAATCGAGTGGAAAGGTATTTTGACGTTCTGGGCGGGTTGAAATTTTCAGCACAGAATGTGAAGCAAGTTTTTACACGTACGACCATGCAGTTTTCGTGTGCAATATCGTTGCGCTAAGCCTCGAAAAATCACCTTTTATTGTGACTTTTCCTCTGAAAATTCATAAGTTCAGACTCCAAACAATGTATTGTTGTCCTATTTTAGTTTGTGGGAATCCGAAACTGATTCATCGGTTCTCGTGGCGAGTCACTTTGACCTTTACTCGACGCACTGAAACAAAAATCTAATGTACGAGAAGTGAAACACGAAAACGACAGGTCCATTTTCGGTTTTTCACAGTGCGAATGTTTTGGTAGACTTGAAATGCGTCATTTCAGAGAAGAAAACACTCTGTGAGGGGATTTTTAGGTGCTTAGCGCAACGATATCAAAGTCGAAAGTTTTGCTCTCATATGTGAAAAAATATGCTCTACAACTTGGAATAAAAATTTCAACCCGCCTGAGAGGTCTAGATATCTCATCACTCAATCAAATTTTTCAAACGCCGAAAAGAATGAGAAGATGATTTAATGGAAACATGAGACCAATTACAAAGTTGAAGATCGTCGTCAGATTGATCTGTGTACAAGTTTTGAGTTATTTTCTTCCATTCGTTTGAACGTTATCAAGGATCGAACAAAAAACTGCCTCCGGCCATAACTTGCTGATAACCGATTTGCTGCACGCGAGACATAGCTCATTCGACTGTCCAGACAATGGCGCAACTTTTTCCCTTTCACACTTCAAAATTAATTTTTCTCATGTCCCGACCCCCCAAAAAAACTTGAAATCCTTACACATTCTCACTCATATAAAAATGATTTCGAAGACAAAATCGAGGATGTCTTCGAAGACACGAGGACGTCCTTGAAGACACGAGGACGTCCTCGAAGACACAAGGACGTCCTCGAAGACAAACTCTGTTGAAATTTCTGTCCTCGAAGACGTCCTCGTGTCTTCGAGGACAAAACCGAGGACGTCTTCGAAGACACAAAAATGTCTACGAGCTCACGAGGACGTCCTCGAAGACAAATTGAGGACGTCTTCGAAGACGTCCCAGGGACGTCCGCGTCTGATGTCCAGGGCACGTCCTTGTGACAGAACGAGGACGTCCTCGAAGACTTTTCTTCTAGAGGAGAATTGTTTAAACAGTTGTGGAGATCGAAATGAATCTTATCTCTACAAATACAGTGGTGGACAAAAAGATATGCCAAAGTGGTTTTTTCGACCATAACTCTTCTCAAACTCATCGAATCACTCTGAAACTTGGCGAAATGTTTCTTCATGTAATTCGCAAACTTATTTCATTACCAGAAGGCTGTCAGACCATTACAAGTCGAGAACTGAGTTGGAACAACTAAGTTACAAAGAGCCTGAAAACAAGAAAGCCTCTTGAAAGTGTTCCTGGTTGAAGTGGGTCTGTGCAATCAACATTCCAGAGTAAAATAAACATTCCCTAGAGAATTTGCAAAAAGAAAAACGTAGTTGAACAATCTTACGCTCCCGGGGAAGTGAACCAGGTATCCTGAAACAAAGCGTACTTGACGATGTAGATTGTGGTCGATTGCGAAGCCGAATAACGTTCCCGGCACTCCCAAAAACATTTTTACATCGTTGAATTTCATTCAGAAGAACAAACAGAGAAAACAAGCTCTTCACAAACAATTTTCACAGTCGTAATAGGTGGTTTGTGGGCAGCGAAATTTGGGCGGTGTCGCATTAACGTTGGTTCTGTGTCTCCCACTGACATAAATTTGCTCGTAACCTCTTTTGTGCAATATGTATATTTGCTGAAGGTCTCCCCACATGTTTTTGAGAAGAAATCAGATGAATTAAATGACTCTCGGGACAGGAAAATGAGTGAATAACGAGAACGGCCAAAATGGTCTGTTATGGGTTCAGGGTATCGCCCACCGAGAAGGCTCGGAGTTGTTCCCGATAGTCGTTATGGGTATCCTGGTTCTCATTATGTTCTTCCACAACGATATCAAGTGTTGGCATCACCATATTGCCCACGGCCGTACCCCTAGGTGATCATTCTCCATGCACAAGTGTTCAGGTGATGAGGTCATCATCTGAGAATGCCTCTATGTCAGTCGTATGTGTTTTCCACTTCGGATCTTGACAACTATGTTCAAAATCATCCATTTAGATGCGTTATCAAACTTGCTAGGGCCTTCATCTCTATCCAGCAACCCGTGAGACGTCGCCAATCGATAAGACAGCGACACCGCCCAAATTTCGCTGCCCATGAACAACCGATTACGACTGTGAAAAATGTTTGTGAAGAACTAGTCTTCTCAGTTCAATCTTCTGAATGGAAATCAACGATGTAAAAATGTATTTGGGAGTGCCAGGAACGTTATACGGCTCCGCAATCGACCGCAATCTACATCGTCAAGTTCGCTTTGTTTCAGGATACCAGGATCACTTTTCCGGTACCGTAAGATTTTTCAACTACGTTTTTCTTGATGCAAATTTTCTAAGGAATGTTTATTTTACTCTTAAATATTGATTGCACAGACCCACATCAACCAGGAACACCTTTTAGAAGAACTCTTGTATTTAGGCATTTTGTAACTTAAATGTTCCAACTCACAAGGGAAGTTTGCGACCACTCCATAAAACTATGAAGAGTGACCTATCCCACGTGAAAGAGCGTGTGCTGTTTAGTATAAATCCACTCTCCAAAAGTGCTGAGTAGATCATTTTTTGGGGTTTTGAGCGTACCCCAAAATGCACTGCATTTTGGCTTGTCCCCCTGTGTTGAAGCTCTCGAAAAGAATCGAAATCTGCACTTTTCTGCTCTTTCGCAAAGAGGTCTCTTCTCTTCATCTCCCAACATAAAAAAGTGGCGCAGTCGGTAAGAGGGTGGGTGCAATAATGGTAGGTCCCGTGTTCGATTCCTGTCATTTTGAAAACTCTTTTACAATTTCGATTCGTGGACTGTCAGTTATGGTAACAAGATTCATGCATTACAGAATACTGGTACGTGCGCATGTCGATGAGAAACAATGAAAGAAAAACTTTTTGACATGTGTCTGGGCGGTGCCGAATGAGGGCTTTGTGAATCGAGAATCCCGAAGTGGTGCCCTGGTGAAAATATGAGATGGTGTTTCATACGCATTAGGGTCGGAGACTAGATCACTTCTGAACCACACCGCTCTCGAAAACGGATTACCAAGAAAAAATCATGGTGGGCAAAAATGCGCAACTCCCAATGTGCCCACATTTTCAATACCTTCCACAGGCGTTCGCGAAAGACTCACAAAAATAGAGAACAAAGCCTCCAAATCGAAATAGCAAAAGAGTTTTCAAAATGACAGGAATCGAACACGGGACATAAAGCTTTTTCGAGATTTCCGATTTCCCTCGCTTTGGCACCCGGAGTTCCGAGCACGGTCATTTTTTGGGTACATCAGTTGGGTTTGCGCCAAGTGGATGATCTATCTTTAGATCTGCGCGAATCTGGCCCCAAATGGGAATATGGATACCCCGAACAAATACCCAGAGCGTAACATAAAGCTTTTTCGAGATTTCCGATTTGCCTCGCTCTGGCACCCGGAGTTTCGAGCACGGTCATTTTTTGAGTACATCAGTTGGGTTTGCGCCAAGTGGATGATCTATCTTTAGATATTCATGAATCTGGTCGTGAAAAAGAAGCTGGATACCTAGATCCAGTGCGCAGGGCGTAACATAAGCTTTTTTGCGATTTCGGATTTTCCCATATGTGGCACCCGACATTCCGATCATAGTCATTTCTGGAGTTTTTAAGTAAACGTTGCGCGAAGTGAATGATCTATCCCTAATTATGCACCAATTTGGTTTTAAATGCGAGTGGGTGTACTTCAAACAAATGCGAAGGGCGTAACATAAAGCTTTTTCCGATTTTCGGTTTTCCCTCTCCGGTGCACCTGCAGTTTCAGACACTGGCTTCTCAAGGATACGTAGGTTCATGTCGCGCCAACCGAATGATGTACCTCACGATCTCCACCGATCCGGGTCAAACTGGAAACCTGAGTACTCCAGACAAATGCGGAGGGCGTAACATAAAGCTTTTTTCGATTTTTGGATTCTCCTCACCGGGGCACCTCCTTTCCCGATGCAACTCTGCAACTCACCTCATGTCCTCTCTCTACCCCTCTGCTAGAATGCCCGAAAACTCTGCGTCTTTTGTCTGTTTTGCCTCTTGGCAGCTAGCCAAGCTTCTTGGCAACTAGCCAAGTTGACCGTGGTATACCTTGGCTTAAAAAATCACGGGGGTCGCATTCGCCACTCCATCCAATGCATTTTCGAGGTTTCATCGGCCAGTGCTAATTTGATGCCAATTAGATAAGTCTATCAATTGTCAAGGAAAAGAGGATGGGTGAGAGAGAATTGCTTGAGATTGGTTGAGTTCATTAAAATTATTTGAGATGTTGTTGCCGGGAGTTGGCCCATTATAAGAGACAGATGGGGACAGAGAGAGAGAGAGAGAGAGAGAGAGCGTATTCATTCAATTCGCACAGTTACACAATTTTTGGAGACTTAATTTTTCCATCTAGAAGAATCCCTTGCTTGTGGAATATTTTCCAGGATGATGACCACTCGATGCGGAAGCTGCGGCTGCATGCGGAGCAGAAACTGTGCGGCCGAAGATGGCTGTTTGCAGGTTCGTGTGGATTTTTCGGTTTTTGAAAAAAAAACCCGGAAAACGAACGTTCATTCGGGTGCCTGCGGTTTCTTCTGGTTTGTTTGTGAAAAGAACGAGTTCTTTTTATTGTATTTTAGCCAATCTGGAAGAAATGGGAAATCTGAAAATTAGATAAAATAATCTTTCGTTGTCTGAAGTTGTTCAGACAACCTTTTCTCACTTCTAATTGAAAAAGTGGGAAATTCTGATCTGAAAACAGACACTATCGATAGATTAGAAAATGTGATTTGAGTCGAATAAATTCGAAAACTACGTTTAATCCCATGTTCACACACTTCTCACGACTCCTTGCGTTTTCATCCAGAAATTCTTCTCTTAGAATGTTAATTCGGAATTTAAAAATTCAACCAATTGGAAATTTCAGCTCGTAGTGTTGGATGCGGCGCCCGGTGTTCATTCTCGAGGCTGGCATATCTTCGAGCAAGCTCTTCGGAATGGTAACAATTCATTGTTCAAAGAGAAATGCGAATTTCTAGATTGAAAATCTGTCATCGAAAGAGGAAAACAGTGTATAATTACTCAAATCGCCGTCAGACTACTGTAGAGGGAGAGATTAGGGGAAACGAGAGACGCTCAAATACAACGGGGAACCAGTTATCGTCTGTGTCTCTCGATTTACTCACTCTCTTGCCTTACCGTAGTTGAATGGCGACGCGAGTAGTTCTACAATGAAGGAAAACAAGCGCGCTACGCGCGCTTCGGCTGGTGTGCTCCAACTGTTGTTGGACCTCTCCAGGCAAAAATAAAAAATATGGCAGGAATGATCATTGCCAGTTCAACAGTTCGCGTCCCGGGCTCCCCATTCTTTTTGCAAATCAAAAATTTGAAAATCCGCGAGCCAAACGACCTTGTCAAATACGTAAAAATGTCCAGATCTGGACCCCTGTCACAAACTCTTCCAATTCGTGCACCAATATGGCCAGTTCGATAATTCGCGTCCCGAGCTTTTCTGTAGCTTCTCGGACGGAAATCACAAATCTGACCTGAACTCTGACCCACCGAACCTGGCTTACGGTAAGATGATCAGTGATAAACAGTGATAACACTCAGCAAGATCCATTACCAGAATACCATTACGAGCCGAAATCACAAATCTGTCCGAATCTCTGACCCACCGAACCTGGGTCACGGTAAGATGATCAGTGATCAACAGTGATCACACTTACCAAGTCCCATCACCCGAAGACCATTACGAGCCGAAATCACAAATCTGTCCTAATCTCTGACCCACCGAACCTGGGTTACGGTAAGATGATCAGTGATCAACAGTGATCACACTCACCAAGTCCCATCACCCGAAGACCATTACGAGCCGAAATCACAAATCTGTCCTAATCTCTGACCCACCGAACCTGGGTTACGGTAAGATGGTCAGTGATCAACAGTGATCACACTCACCAAGTCCCATCACCCGAAGACCATTACGAGCCGAAATCACAAATCTGTCCTAATTTTTGACCCACCGAACCCGGGTTACGGTAAGATGATCAGTGATCAACAGGGATCACACTCACCAAGTCCCATCACCCGAAGACCATTACGAGCCGAAATCACAAATCTGTCCTAATCTCTGACCCACCGAACCTGGGTTACGGTAAGATGATCAGTGATCAACAGTGATCACACTCACCAAGTCCCATCAACCGAAGACCATTACGAGCCGAAATCACAAATCTGTCCTAATCTCTGACCCACCGAACCTGGGTTACGGTAAGATGATCAGTGATCAACAGTGATCACACTCACCAAGTCCCATCACCCGAAGACCATTACGAGCCGAAATCACAAATCTGTCCTAATCTCTGACCCACCGAACCTGGGTTACGGTAAGATGATCAGTGATCAACAGTGATCACACTCACCAAGTCCCATCACCCGAAGACCATTACGAGCCGAAATCACAAATCTGTCCTAATCTCTGACCCACCGAACCTGGGTTACGGTAAGATGGTCAGTGATCAACAGTGATCACACTCACCAAGTCCCATCACCCGAAGACCATTACGAGCCGAAATCACAAATCTGTCCTAATTTTTGACCCACCGAACCCGGGTTACGGTAAGATGATCAGTGATCAACAGGGATCACACTCACCAAGTCCCATCACCCGAAGACCATTACGAGCCGAAATCACAAATCTGTCCTAATCTCTGACCCACCGAACCTGGGTTACGGTAAGATGATCAGTGATCAACAGTGATCACACTCACCAAGTCCATCAACCGAAGACCATTACGAGCCGAAATCACAAATCTGTCCTAATCTCTGACCCACCGAACCTGGGTTACGGTAAGATGATCAGTGATCAACAGTGATCACTAGGGTGGCGAAAACCGATCATTCATAATCGGCATACTGTAGCCAATTATACGTTCCGATGGTCAGACAAAAAACCGTTATCAGCATTTACCTTATCAACGGTCACGGCCACGGCTAGAGCCTTTTTGTTCTTTTTATTTTCCAATTTTTAGTTGCATCCTCGTTCTTTCTTGCCCGATGAGCGGTTTTCAATGCAGATATGTGTAGAAATAATGATTTGTATCACTAGTTCTGTTGGAAGTTTCAACGGGAGATTTTGGTTCGACTTTTCGACGCTCGAAGGGTAGAATAGACGCTCTGTGGGAATTTTCTGCCAGCTTGTGAGGTCATTTTTTGGAAGCCTTTGTCGGCTGTCGGCTGACCTTGGAAATAGCTCTCCTACACAAGCAAGTGCCAAAAAAACAATGAAAACAGCTTCCATTCGGTCAATTCTCAACGAAAGTAGGTACGGAACAGTAGCTTGGGGGTAGGAGATTATCAGATTTTTTAGATTTTCAGACCTTTGAAGTTTGGCTGAGGTTACAGAAGGAGTGGAAAATTTACAAAACTATTCGAAAAAGTATTGTAACACGATGAGAGAGATATTACTCTGCCAGCACTCTTTCACACGACTTTTTCCAGGTTCAAATGTGCTCATGATTCGTTCCTCGCCCTTTTTGTATATCAATTTTAGAGTAGTACTCATTTTGAAACATGAAAGAACATTAGAACCTTCACTTTCCTGTATTTTTGATAGAAAACGACCTCCTGTTCTACCTAGGAGCAGCTGCTTCGACGGTGGTTACAGTTCTGACCCAAGGAACGACAATACGTTTTCGGAAAACTGATAGTTGCCTCGTACAGCGATAATCGGTTTTTTCCCGATTATCCGATTATCAGTATCTGTTTTAGCCACCCTAGTGATCACACTCACCAAGTCTAGGACCATCCTGGACCGAAATCGGAAGTTTGACTGAACTGGCTTACAGTAACCCGGAAAACTGAAACTCGATGCAATGTTGGTCAGTGATAGCCGCAAGTCGTTATCCCGTGAGTTTGATGCGTTTCAGTAGACTCTCGGCGCACGAAATGGGCAAAAGATTGCTCTTTCACGGCCTTTTGAAACAACGTAAACCTGCCGACTTCGGGGCAGAGGAGTGCCTCGCTATGTTCAAACGCGGGCGAAGATAGTCAAAAGTATCCCACGCGGAAAAATGCTCATCGTTAATACACTTTTGTGTTTCTGGTCACATGTTCACGCTGTTCATTGAATTTTTCAATTGCGGGAGGTTGCGAAGGATTTTGGCATGGAGCCAAGCGAACCATTCTAGGGTCACATAGTGAAAATTGGCTTGATGCCAATAAAAATTGGAAAGATGCCAACGAGGACGATTAGGTCGGCGCTTCTCAGTCGTTTGGTGCCGGCCGGCCGCCGCTCGCCGGCCTGTTGCAGGCCTGCACTTGGCTGCACATGAGCGGCATTCTTACTTTAGAGTTTGACGGCCTGCACTTCAACGGCTGCCGCTCAAGTGCAGCTCAAATGCAGCGGCAGCCAGTGCAGGCCCGCAGCCGCTAAAGTG
>CAVOJK010000269.1:0-33168 GCA_963695495.1 Hololepta plana | reverse complement strand
TAGACGTTTGTGTCACTGCGCACGCCTGTTCACTTCTATTGAAAGAGAGACACTTTCTCGAGACAGATTTCTGAAACTTGTTCCTTCGCAGCCAAGTTTACAAAAGTTTATCTCTTACGAATACTGTACTTATGAGTTTTTGAAATCCCCATATTTTTAATCAATTAGTGACTTTCATTTGTGCAACTGTTATGGATGAGGACCAGTTTCTCATTTTTTTCAGTTTCAAACATTTACCACCGATCACGCCTTCGCTCTGCCAATGTGGCTGCCAGCTGCACTACTATTGCTGTTGCGTGGCGTGTCAGGTGTGTGCGCCGAGTGCGGCATTGGGACGACGTTTGGGAAAACTCGCCTCGCAAAATACACCACAATTCGCACACTGTAGGTGATGCGCCCGAGTGCGAAAATGTGCCGGTTGAAGCAGACTTTTTCACGTCTCAGCAGCTAGATATGGTTTGTATGCACAGGTGAGAAATATTACGACACTCGCACACTCCTTTGAACAGTTTTAAATCGTTTCGAAAATTTCCAAAATAGTTTCAGAAAATTGAAAAAATCGGAAAACTCTGAAAAATTCCAGAGCAAAATGGTTCGCCGAGCGAGACGCTCAAATTTCTAATCAAGATTTTGCCGAGGATATCTCAGGTTCAAGTTTTCCATTTCCCTGTTTTTTGTCGAGAAAACTGACTAGAAAGGACTGGGAAATTGAGAAAGAGATCACGAAAATTCTGCAGATTCTCAAAAAGCCTATCTCGCTGATATTGAGCGTTGTACAAGAGAAAACTGCGTGAGAGCAGCGAGGCGCGTGGTGAGTATTTTGTAGCTTCCGAGGGTCCTGGCACGAAATTGACCTACCGTATCCCAAGTTTTCTAAAATTATATTCATTTAACATTCAGTTTACGAAAAAAATCGAAGATTGAAACGTTTTCGTTGGCGATATGGTAAACATTTCCCATCGCGGATCTCCTTGAAACTTCATATTCTAACACCCGGATGAGCTAAAAAGTGATACCGGTTGAGATGGATCAATTCTCAGAAACGCGCGCCAAAAAAGACAATTCGGCGCGAAATTCGAATGATGACGCCTAAGCAGCGAATGGATGTGTGGGAGGCTATGAATGCACTCAAGAATAGACAGGTGAAGACTTTTTACAATTTCAGATGATTTATCAACTGTTCTGTTGTAGTCGAACGGAATGGTCGGCTATATTCAGTTATCCGTACGGTACCATTATCCGTACGTCTAAACTACATTAGATTATGATAATTGCAACGTACGGATAATGGTACCTTACGGATAACCGAATATAGCCGAATGGTCCGCTTTTCTTTCATGATATTGAACTAAAGCTTGACAAACAAGTGATTGCTACTTTATAGTTGGACAACATCACAGCCTGGGACATGCACACACTAGTACACTATCCGAATAGTGCACCAGGTGAGGAAATTTCATGAATGAGTTCACCCTTTTTGGTAGTTTGGGAAAGGAGAAATATATTTTTGCAAGTTAAAATGTATCCACTCTTGATGACATGGTTGATTCGTGTCGCGATTTTTCCAAAAATAACTAAGGCATTTCCCTAGGGAATTGCTCAGCCAAATTGCTATTGACTTCGGAAGTTTTTACTTGTTCTTTCCGGTGCAAAGCCTGGACTTCTTGAAAAAGACTGAAAAGAACGAGGAAAACGCGGGAACAAAACGCACAGCTAAAGAAAATCCGCTCAGGAGCCCACTGGGGCCCAGCCTTCCTTCCATGGCATCGCGAATTTCTCCGACAATTCGAAATAGCACTGCAAAAAGAAAAGCCCGGTGCTTTCTTGCCATACTGGGACTCTACACTCGATGAAGGTATGTGTGGTGTGTCGAGTGTGTGCACTGGGTGCGTCTGTGTTCTGACCTTTTGGAAATCGCCCTACGACAGGTCTGCCGAGGCCTTCGGATTCGGTGCTGTGGTCTGATGAGCTGCTGGGCAATGGCAATGGATATGTCAAGACTGGTGAGTGTTTTTGTTGGTCATTTTGACCAAAAAATCTGAAAACGGGTCTCATGCCCTATTTCAGGACCCTTCCATGACTGGCCAACAAATGTCAATATGCCCCTCAGTGAAGTGCCCGTAAAGAGATTATACAGGTTTTTAATTATAATTTCAGTTTTTCCCAGTTTCTGTAGGTTATTTATAAGCCAAAAATGTGGGTTTTCAGAGAATCCACAGGGATTTAAATTTCCCCTACGTCAAAAATGACGAAAAGATTGGCTTTTTTGTGTGATTCTAGTGACAACTGTCAAACGCAATCAATTGATGAACAGCTGAGAAGGAGTGGGGGAGAATGGGTGAGAGAGAGAGAGAGAGAGAGAGAGAGAGAGAAAGCGAACGATCAAGAGAGTTAGCTCATAGAGCATCGATAGGGTTGATAATCGAACGAACAGCTATTTCCCTCTCTCTCTCTCTCTCTCTCTCTCTCTCTCTCTCTCTCTTTCTCTCTCTCTCTCTCTTTCTCTCCCTCCCTCTCTCTCCCTCCCTCTCCCTCTCTCTCTCTCTCTCTCTCTCTCTCTCTCTCTCTTTTTCTCTCTCTCCCCCCCTCTCTTTCTGTCTCCCCCCCCCTCTCTCTCTCTCTCTCTCTCTCTCTCTCTCTCTTTCTCTCCCTCTTTCCACCCATCAAAGGTAGTAAGATAATCAACGCTGACTCATCTTGCCACACCCAGTGTGTTCACTAGTAACATGAACTGATCAGCATGTTCCAACGTGACTTTTATTAGGGAGAGTGATTAGAATCTTTGGTTACTCACTTCAAAGAGAGTGTGATCAAACACACTTGGCATTGAGAGGAGCAGAAGAATGAAGATACTGCCAATGAGTTATGGACAGTTGTGATTTCTGTGAAGTTTTTTGAATTATGTGTGGATTTTGGGGCGAAACCAAAAAATGGGCGCGAAAACTTGAGCAGCACTCAATCGATTCTAATAAAATTCACAGTAACCAGAACAAGATTATTGGCGCGAAACTCGAAAAAAGTGGCGCGAAAGTGTAAAATCAATCAACTCAATTCAGATCAACAGGTGGCCGTGATCTTGATCGGCTCCTTGGACCGGCTGATATTCACTGGATCGAAACGCGCCCGCACTATGCTAATCTTACTTTTTGTCATGACAAGGTGGGATGCAGGGGTTGTGATAAGGTTTTCGTTTTTTTGCAAACTGAATCCAGCTAGAACTGAAGCAATGAAACTTGCAAAATGACATTGAGAGAAAACAAACGAAAATAAAGCGAACTGACAAGCTTGAATAAAAGCGAAAGCCGAAAATTAAGGTGTCGAGAAAACAGAGAGGAATTTTAGACATTTGAATCGATGCACGGCCTATCGCACGCATGGGTTGGCGGCTTTATGTTTGTTATCAGGTGTGTCGGTTTCTTCAAGAACTTTGTATCCATTAGGTTGAATTTGAAAGAAGAATTCCGCTCGATTCTTCTGAAAATCACTTTTCAGAGTCTCACCCAACGACCCCTCATTCTACATGCATCATGCTTTTATTGATTCGCTGTGGGAGCGGTGCGTTTTTTTCATTTTCACGACGGTGTTCTATTGTCATGGAATAATTTAACAAAATGAAATGTATCCAAAACACGGATTCTGGTGCTAACTGTGTTTCAGTGGTGGAGAATTTATCATTTTGACGGTATTTCGAGTGTCGGATTTGAGTCGCTGTAGTTGCAATACTCGTCAAGTAATTTCAGGACGACATTACGTTGGATGAATCTACTGAAAGGGCGTGAAAATGATAAGATAATTCCAAAAGTAAATCGGAAAAAACTGAAATGACTTGTTTCAGTTTTCGTCAAAAGCAGCAAACGCGAGAGCAGCGCGAGAGTGACTATGCTACGGTTTGGTCCATAAAACCTTTTCATTAAAGGAGAGATCATACCGATCGTAATCTCACAGCAGAACATTGTTGTGCATCAAGCGGAGCGTTATGTCACTTAGCAGATTAGGCACACCAAATTGTCAATCTGCTGATCGGAATGTTTTGGTGTGCCAATATGCCGCATGACATAACGCTCCGCATAATGCACAACAATGTTGTTGCTGTGAGGTTACGATCGCTATGATTGCTCCTTTAAATTCCACTTTTTGTTCAAATTTTCATGCGAAAAGCTCTATTTCCCCGGAAAAATCAACGAATCGCCCAAGAATTTCTTGACGCCGGCTTTTTTTGGCGAAAGAACGTCCATTCCAGAAAATCTGCTCCAAGCTGCAACACATCGATGCACAAATGCGGCCGTTTACGATTACGAATCGGATGGGTCTATCGAACAAGTATACGGATGAGTGGTGAGATTCGTATCATGGATCCAATTGTGAATGTTTGCGATGACCACAAGAGTGAGTGAGACATGAATCGGCCTGGTATTGGTGTTTCCGAATCTGAAACGTGGTGGGCCGGTCTGAACAGCGTCCGGTTCACTTTTGCAACCGCTCAAACATATTATCCCAGCCATCTGGCACTTTAAATGCTGTTCCATGTGACTTCCTGACACGATCTCTAGGTCGAGCAAGAATACCACACACCAGTCTCTCTTTTCAAGAAGACAGATCAAGTGAATAGGACGCTGCGTATCTGACGCACAACATTTCAGATTCTGAAACACTAAGCTTTTTGTGAACTGCAGTTGGACTTGTGAATCTCTTCACTCTCTTGATAAAAGATATGAAAAAAATCTACGTGAAGTCTCACGAGAGTCTCTTGAAAAGTGAATGAGTGCTCTGTTATTTTGTGTCACTCCGCTGATGACGTTTAAAACATTTATCGGTAATCGAAGGCATTGACCATGACCGGAAACAATTACATATATTCACAACATCATTATAGTGAAAATCAATAAATCAACTTCACTGATAAAAGTGGAAAAATTGAAGGTACGAATATGAGCCAATCAAACACTGCACGATGCTGATGCCTGCATGTGAATCGCCTTTCTTATTCTGCGATGAGAGATCGTGGAAGTGCCGGTACGTTGAATATCATGACTTGGAGTCGGGAAGAATTGAATGTGAATTGAAGAATTTCTTGTAAATGTTTATGTGTTTTTGCGGAAATGGTTTCGATTCCGTCGTGGATCATGGTGCAGTGAAAATTCGTTACTCTATAAACGAGCAGATTTAATTTTGTCCGCAGAAAATAATCTTTGCAGCTCTAAAGTTGTCCTCGGCGGCAATTGCACTGGCTATGAAGGCTCTGCCATCTGTCACAAATCGACGTGTATCCAGGTTCGATCTGTGGTGTGCCACTTTCTGTGAATTCCCAGTTTGTCTCAATTCTTTCACGAAAAGAACATTACAAATCAAGTGCACAATATCTTCCTCACACCTTTTCTATCCAAACTTGAACGAATATTTTTTGGTTTGTGTTTGTGGTGCGGATTTTTGTAATCTCCATTCTCCGGGGTGTGCCTCTTTCTGCTCTTTCTCAAATCATGAAAATCAGGGTTCATGCCGTCTGCCGCCACGCGTCGACCAAGCGAAGCGTCGCCAAGTGATCCAGATGGATGGGACAAAGGCTCGGGCCTCGAGCCCCAAGGCAGTAAATGCGCTGTGAGTTTTTCAAGAGTGATTGTGAGAAAATAATGTTTGTTTCGTATGTTTAGAGTTTGAGAGACACTGGAACATTGGTTACATTTCCGACAGGTAAAAAAACAAATGTAAGAGGCGTTTTACAGGCCTCCAAAGCTACGAGGCGCAACAATTTGGACTAAAGTTTTGCTGCTGGATGAGGTAAACTGAACACATATTCAATCCTTGACTCCATCAGAGCTATTCGCAAAGCTTTTTTCGAATATTTTCAGTTGTTAAAGGATCGAGCACCCGCTCACTCATGACAGGTGGAAGGAGCCAGCTGTTAGGATAGTGCTCTATTCGACAACACAAGGAATCTCTACAAAAAGAGAAAGAGGCTGTCACTAGGAGAGGTTGAGAGAAAAACATTGTGGTGTTTGCTGGTATGAAATTTCGCATACGTCGCTTTTGAATGCAAAAACATAGTAGAAATGAAGCACCCTTTAACAGTTGGTAAAGTCCACATTGTGTTCTCACACTTTTGAAGAAGGAAAAAAAGTTCATGAAAAAAGTGACCTTTATTTTTAGATGGGTGATGGCATCGCCGACTCGCTCGCTTCCGTATCACTCGATGATGGCGCTGATTACTACACTACAGTATACATGAACGAGACGCGAGAGTGGCCAGAATTGCCGGTCAGTCTGTGTCGGTCTCTTGCAGTGGACTCAGAGCTGCATTTAGGTAGCCGGGTCGATTCTATTTGCTTTTTTCCTATTGTATCAAGTGTATTCATCGACAGCCAACACCATAGCCATGATAGAATGATAAATTATGATTTCAGGGTCTCGTCTATGTTCCATTACCCAAAGCAGCCCCAGGTACCACATTTTCTAGATAAATGATAGGAGCCAACACTCCGTTTAGTATGAACGACCAGTGACGATGTATTAGATAAAAATAGATAAAAACAGATAAAACAGTTGAATGTTTCTAAGGTGGCACTGTTCGCAACATCACTCTATCTGCAAAAGATGGCTATGGCCGCTACTGTCAGGCTAATTGCTACAACGCAACAGCAGAGAGACATCATGTTCGTTGGCTTTTTTTGTGGAGAAAACTATTAGTGTTTCAGAATCTAAAACGTGGTGTGCCAGTCTAAACAGCGTCCAGTTCGCTCGCTCTGAGAATATCACACACCAGTGTGCCTTTTCAGAGAGACAGACAGAGTGAACAGGTCGCTGCGTATCTTACTGAAAAACTAATATGTACTGTAGCACCGTGACACATCATCGTCGGGTTTAGCACGACACCGTAGTATTCTCGTGAAAACTATCCATTCCACCATGGGTGCCATGCTTAGCAGTACTGTTTACATAGGCGGGTTTGCACAACTAGACTTTCTGGAACTTGAATGCGCCAGTTTTCACTTTTTTAAAGACTTTGTAGAAAATTATGTTCTTGAAATCATGAAAAAATCATCAACTCATGAGAGCAACTGTGAAAATGTGAGAGCGATTCCTCCAAACGTTGAGAAAAGAAAAGGGGTCACACAGGTTTGTGATGGCATCGTGTCGCTCTCCTCGAATACTTCGCTGGCGTCACCGATCTCATTCACGCATGATCCAGGATCGAGAAAGTGGCTGGATGCTGATTTATCGGTGAGTTTCGGAGATGATAGGGGTGATTTATCAAATTGATTGAATGAGATGAACGCTATCGCAAGGAGGCTATGTGTAACGCTTTTCAGTGATTAGCAAATCTAACAATGATCAATTCTCAGGTTCATCCCCGTTTGCGCACCGTCACGCCACCATTCATCGTGTTTGCGTGTTCGCGCAAAGTGAGTTTTCTAAACCTCACACGATCATGATGCACTCGGTGCACGCAGACACACACTAAAAATGATTTTGCTTCAGTTGATGACGAATGCAATGATTTGGTCATCTTCTACGGCTGCTCGGGCGCCTGAAGAAGGACCACCAGAGGCTGATCACGTATTTATCAGAGTCAGCCTCACGAGGAAGGATATCAATCAGTTGCAGGTTAGACGAGAGGAAATTGTGATCATACATGAATCGTGAATGAATTCAAAAAAAATTTTTTACGATTTCATTTTGTTGTTGGCTCGGAAAAAAAGCTTGGAAGTCACCGGTTGAGTTCACAGAACCCATGAACCGTAATTATTCGTGGATAAAGAACGTATTCGAATATTCGAACAATTTCAAGCCCGCTAAAAAATCGTGCTCCAGGTGGAGTCATCTTCCCTCGATTCGCCCGAAGTCTGGCGATCACCAGTAAACCGAGCACAATCGCCTACTGATCCGTCTATTTTGTTCGTGCAAGTGCCAAATCCAGAGGTTCGTGAATTTCGCATTTTTTTCACATTTGAACAGTTTTTCACCTTGTTTCGTCCATTCTTTTGAAATTGACATCCTGGAGACTTCGTTGTTCACAAACCAGGTTTTTTTTCGAAAACTTTTTGAATCACAATCGATTAGTTTTATCAACTTGAACAATTATATAGGAAGATTCACAAGTTTCAAATCAGAAAAAGTGTCCTTCTAGATTGAACAAATCACTTGTAGTCTTCCTCTACCCACTTGGGCGTGGTAGTTGTAATTATGGTCTTTGTGGTCCTCCTGGGTTTCTTCTTATGATGTCTTGGTATCAACTCGTCTTCATCTTCATCTTCATAGCCATCAGAATAATCGCTTTCCCGCCTAGAACTCTCAGCTCCCTTCTCTTTTCCCGCGTCCCTGCCGCCAAGATTCACACCTGAAAAAAGGCACTGTAGCATAGAGCTTCTGAGAGTTGTATCTGAATATATTATATGAGTGCGATTGTGTAAGGATTCACTCTTTTTCGACCCTTTTCGCAGACTTTTTTTAGAATCTGATAAAAACTCCAGGGTCGTTGAGCCCCATGATGACGGTCAGAGAAATGTGTTTCCTAAGCTTTTACGATCTCTTCCAAGGTAGTTATGACCCTATTTACCTTTCCATGAGTCATTTGTTTTCAGTATTTTAGGGTCGATGAAGACAGAACATATGTATATCAAATTGAAGATAGTTGGCAGGCGATTCGTCAGGAATTTTTTCAAAAATTTTCAATACCTTTGAGGTGCTTTTCTCACCTGTTAAATATTTTGGAGAGCTGTGGTGTGCCTCTATCCGAAAAGTGCACGACAATTTTTTTATATGTGGAAGTCCATGAATTTAGCTTCATTTTGATACCATTTTCACCATTCTAGCCCTACCGCTTCACCTCACTAGGAGAGCGCAAACATCGGTAGACCTTGTTTTACTCTTCGATTCCTTCTCTTCTAGTTTCAGTTTTCGAGGATTCAGAATAGAATTGAGAAGCTGGCGCTTTTGTGTAGCATGAAAAAGAGACGGGTTTGACGAAGAAACAGTGAAAGGGCAGTAAAAACCAGTTGAGAGTGCAGATAATCGAGAGAAAAACTGAAAGTGTAGAGCTAATAAGCTGCGCTCACAAAAATGTGGAGTGTTCGGAACAAAAAATGGACCTGAAGCGGTAGGTCTAGAAGTTCGAGGAAAATGCCACTCGACGCAGAAAAAACAGTTATACAACATATCAAAAATCCATCGTGCACTTTTTAGCTAGAGAAAAGTTATTGACGAAATGAAACTTCAAGAAGTGGATTGGGCAGGTAAAGGTGGTCAGAATAAAAAGAGTTCAATGCACGAGATGATCTCCTTGTCAAGACCTTCAATTTGATATGTCGCTCTTTGGGATACATAACGCTAGAGCGGAGATTTACCCCTGTGATACAAAGGTAAAAAATGATCATAACACCTGAGAAGGGCTCGCAAAAAGTTGGAAAAGTTGAGAAAAGGCCCTGTCCAATGGTTTGAACCTTTCCACATGGTTTTTGAAAAAAATGATTTTTCACTCTGCAAGAGTAGAGCGAATCCTTACACAATCGCACTCATATATTTTATCTACTGTGTCCCGCAGGACACAGCGGCAACCGATTATTTATATTACAAATGTGGAGATAAGGGTAGGGTATAGGAAAAAGTTGCGTTGTTTTGTGTCTTAATGAAAAGATAAAAAGATAAAGAGAGAGTAAAGATGAAGAAGACAGTAGGCACAGAGTTAGGTTCGATTGTTCCCTTTAGTCTGTGACGATTTGATTTGTATTGATCATCGATGGGGCAAACCTCCATTTAAGTGATGATCAATATGGAAAAGTTTCCTGTAGGAAAAACTCTTCTGTATCGTACTTTGATTCAGGGAGATCAATCATTAATGAACCATGCTAAGTACCACTGAGAGAGTGATTGGGAAGAAGAGATAGTGTCTGTACAATAGGTGATAGCTTCACATACGGGTTGAGAAGTCGAAAAAAAACAAACAAAAAAAAACATAAAAATCAAGAGAAATCGATTCGACATCACGTACTCGGTAGGCGTGCAACGCGAGTAGCAGGGTTTGATAACGTTTTGTCAGAGAATGAACTTTCGAAGACAAGTGTGAGTTTCGTTCTAAGAGATTGGGTAGGGGGAAGTTGACTGCAAGCCGGCACTGTAGCAAAAAGTCTAGCCACGCGCAATGCGAAACTATTAAAACGCGCAGTATTTTTGGTGAACTCAATGAGTATACCAAACGTATTGGTCCTTGTTGTAGAAGGAACAAATCGGAAAAATTCTGATAGTTCCAGTATTGATTCTCCCTCCATGATTTTCCTAGCCAAGATTGAATCTTGACATTGGGGGTTCGAATCCTTTCATTGGTAGAGTTCTTTTGCAACTTACCAGCTGCACCAAGACCCATTTTGAGACCTTGTCCTGCTAGCTTGCCCAAACTGAGTTTACCGCCACTGGCCTAGAAAAACCATTTTCTCTGCATCAAAGATATGACTTTATGAGTAGAAATGAATATTCTCACTGTGCTCAACGCCGTGTCTACCATAGACAGTGCAAATTCAATTTGTCTCCGATAACGGAGCTGGTGGTCGTTTTCCGCTTCTGTGAAGGAAGAAGTATTCCATCTTATATGTGGGGAACTATGAAGTGAATGACCTGTGTGGCGAATTATATTTGAAGATGTATTGCAGTGAATCGTGGTAGACTGAGATTTCCTTCAGTTTGAATCATACAGCAAAAATGTCAATCTCACCATAGCTAGCATGTAAATTATGATGTCTATAATGCTCATTTCTTGAAAGACGCGAACATGAGTGAGAGCTGAGCAGACTGTTCTGAATGAGAATTATTAGGGACTGCCGACGGAATGGTGTTGAAAACCGATGAATGAGAATAGTCTTGCATAAGAGCTTCCAGTCTCTGAAACTCCGCATTTTTCATCAGCGTTGCAACTCCCTCTCCGGTGGAGCTGTACAGATTGAGAAAAACAAAACGATGAATTGAATTTTCTCAGAAGCTCAGTTTCCAATTCATTTTTTTCAAATTTCACTTTTTCTCATTCTTTCTCCTGTATCCTCGTGCATTTCTTTTGTAAACTGACGAATGTAAAAAGAGTTTTTTTGAAAATGGACAGCTGGGACACTCTGTTATTTACAAAGCATGAACTCCTCTCTCAAATCGTGTTTGTAATGTCCGATCGACAGATGGTCAAACGGATTAGTTTTATCAACTTGAAAAATCACAGAGGAAGATTCACAAGTAACAAATTAGACAAAATGTGATTCTAGAAAGCGGGGAAAAATCATTTGTAGTCTTCCTCTACCCACTCCGGTGTAGTAGTTTCAATCATTTTCTTTGTGGTTCTCCTGGGTTTTTTCTTATGATGTCTTGGTATCAACTCGTCCTCCTCCTCGTTATAGTCATCAGAGTAGTCGTTTTCCCGCCCGGAACTCTCGGATCCTCGCTCTTCTCCCGCGTCGCTGCCACCAAGATTCACACCTGCATGAAAGGCACTATAGCATAGTGGTAGTGAGCTATGTCTCTGAATCTTGACGTGGGGGTTCGAATCCTTTCATCGGTAAAGTTCTTTTGCAACTTACCAGCTGCACCAAGACCCATCTTGAGACCTTGTCCTGCGAGTTTTCCGAAACTGATTTTACCGCCACTGGCCTACAATGACCATTTCCTCTTCTTCACACGACTTTATCTTTATGTAGATTCTTACGGTGTCCAACGCTGTGTCGATCAAAGAAAGTGCAATGCCAATTTGTCTCGGATAACGGAGCTGCTGCTCGTTTTCCGCTTCTGTTGACAAGAAACAACTCGAATTTTTGTGTCGCAAAACATGGCGTGAACGACCTGTATGGAGGGCTGCCTTTGAAAACATACTGCCACAAATTGCCGTTGACTGAATTGTTCATGATATTGAAGCATCAAACAAGTGCAAAAAATGCCAATCTCACCACCGTGACAATGTAGACAATAAGATCTGATAATCTCATTACTCAAAAGACGCAAACATGGGTGAGTGCTGAGCGTTATGTTCCAAATGAGACTGTGAACTGGAAGACGGCGGAATGGTGTTGGGCAATCGATGACTGAGAACAGTCTTTCCTAAGAGTTTTCAGTTACTGAGTCCTCGCATTTGTCATCAGTCGTGCAGCATCCTCTCGGTAGATGCCTGGTTGAGAAAATACAAAATGATGAGCAGAATATTTCAGAAGCAGTTCGATGGTGTAGCAGTGCGCATCTCATTTCTGCTGAGAGGCTCAAGGATAGCATGCAAAGTTCGCTGTACAAATGTCAGTCATTCTAAATTTTTCTCAAATTGACTTCTTTGTGCTGCGGATGACAAAATGAATCTGGTGAGACAAGGTATTGAAGAAACCATTTCGCAATGACCGAGTTCTCTGACTGTCAACACACTTTCCAGCTGAAAGTTAGAAAAACTCAATTTTCTCTGTTTCAGGAAGATGGCTGGTCCGAAGACTGCTCTGGCGAAGTTCACCTCCACCGAGATCCTCATCGCTCGCCCGAAGCAGTCTTTTCTGCTAATCAAAACCTTCTGCCGCTGCTCGGCTGGAAGCTCCAGGGCCACCCAGCAACCTGGCAACATAGAGTACCATATCTATCGTTTTCGTGCTGAGACCCACATAACACAAACTATTTGATTGCAATTGAGAGAAAAATGACTTGTCACGCCGCAATCAATATTTGATACCAATCACGGCCAGATAGTAGTTGTCAAATTCACAATTGTCAGAGACAAAATTTATTCAGTTTGCAATAAGAACTACCTTTACCTTGTAGTGCGCAAGACTATGTTTTTTTTCTAAGAACTCATCCGAGCACGCTTTGCCAAACATCAGGGATTATCACTATTACCGTTTCTACGAACTCTGTTCCAGTCTGGAGGTACATTCTGTCTACTGAATTCATTGCACAGTTGTCCCAATCATTTTTGGTCTTTTCATACTGCCTCTTTTCACCCGGTGCTAATTATCTGCCCCCAGTTAAAACCTAATAAAATGTTCCGTCCAGTTCATACATATTTGATCTTGCACACACATACAGAAAGCGAAAAGCGACTTCCGTTTGAAAATCGAGATATCCAAGAGGATTACCTTCAGCTACGTGTTTTTCTGCTATTTTATTTCTGGATGAAGAAAACTTGGTGAAACGAGTGAAGTGTGAATATTCTGGTGTGCTGAGAACTGTACGAGACCACAAATTCGGGAAGAGAGTTTATAGATTATAATCATTTCACTTTTCAGATGTTTTACTGGTCATTTACTCACGGCACTCATATGAAAAATAGTTGGTTGCATATCCTGAAAGTGAGAGTGAGTAAAACTGTTATAATTTCTTAACTTATCCATACTATATATAAAGGAGCTGTTTGTGTGTGTTCGTCCGTAACGCTCCAGCCACTATGAGTGGGGACTCCCCCAGGGGCTCCACTGATAAGTGATAGGCTCCGATAGGTGCCCTCGGGATATGCGCACATCTCTGCGGTTCCGGTTTGGCGCTAAGTCTTTCAAGCGCCAGACGCCGGGCAGTGGAATGTTGTCTTGAGCGGACTCGGAAATTAGGAAAGAGAAAAGAGCCCGGTATTTGTACTTATTTTCAGCGCTCTCGAATGTTCTAAATTGTACTTCGAAAGCCCGAGATGTTTCGCGAATATTCTAGAAGAAAGTTCAAAGTACAACTTGATCGAAACTGTAACATGTTGAACTCTTGCGACGCCTCGAGGCGGCGCAGCCTAATCTTGTAAACTTATAAATAGGAAGAAGCAGTTGAGGTGCAAGGCACTGTGCATTGAATGCAGTTCGCATTATTGATATTGTAAACATAGGGTGAATCGACACACTTCATATCGGAGTAAAGATTGAAAGGATGTAGCTGCTTGTTCAAAACGAAATCGAAACGAAAAGAAAAACTGCCGCGAGGCGGCAAAACGAAAAATTTCAGATCGTTGCTGCACAGCCTTGGTGTGAATTCAAAACTGGGAGTTTTACTGATAAATGCACGACATTCCAATGAATCTGCCAATTTTTTCTTCGAGGCACAGCTTCTGCACACACAAAACAACCATGCCATAGTAGCATCGAAAAGTCAGTAGCTTCTTGGGCCTGATAGTAAGCATTCATCGAGGTTGATGTTCTTCTTCCCAACACTTCGATGGAGGACAACTAACACAATGATATTGTCGGTTGCGCGTGATAGGTACTGCTTGAAGTACGGATCGGTCTGATCCAGCACCTTGAATTCATTCTGACAGATCCTCTGGTTTTTGACTACACTATGCAAACACAAACTCAAACATAATGTGAACACGAGTGCTCGCATAATGTCTTCAGTTTTCTCTGGATGAATTGCACTCTGGCAAAATGCTAACACAATGCTTACACATTGTCTGTTGAGTGAGAGTAAATCGGGGCATGTGTTAGCATAATGCTCAGGCAGATATGCGCAGGCCTGCCGCAGCTCGCAGGTCTATCGCAGGCCCCTAACGCAGCTGCTTTGGGGCTGCGCAAGCAAAATTACTAGCTTTTTCAGTAAAGTATAGCAGCGCAGGTCTCCGCAGCTCTAATCGCAGCTGCGAAGAGGCTGCGATAGCTCTTTCATGTTCAGCGCAGGCCTATCGCAGCCCGATCGCAGTTCCAACGCAGCTGCGGGGGTTGACGTGTGTAAGTGTGTGCGCAAAGCGCAACTTCTGCGCACAGTTCAATTACTGACTCATTTCTCGTGTCTACTGTGTGTTTTCTTCAACTTTCGATATCGACCGGTGTTGTTTGCACTTTTCGATTCAATTTCTTCTTGTAATCAACTTCAAATTTTCATTGTGATATTGGTTTCTCATACGATTTGTTCCAAATGTCAATTTACTACTTCTCGCGACCTGTTCATGCTTTGATATTGTCTTGAGGCATCATTAAGTGAGCTTTCAATCATTTTTCCGTTGGAATTCTCCAGCTTTGTTAAAAATAGGCTCCTTTTCATCATTATTTCTTTGAAATTTGTTTTTCCCAGCCCCAGTCAGTTGCTCGTCGATGGACGTCGCAAGGCGGCCGCTTCTGGTCGACAAGATGGAAAGTGGCTGTGAGTTCATCGGTGTTACAAAATATAAATGTTCCATCATCTCATTTTAGAGAATGCGAAGTTGAAAATTTTTCTGAAATAAAGCACGTAGTT
Organism: Hololepta plana; assembly: GCA_963695495.1. NCBI lineage: Eukaryota > Metazoa > Arthropoda > Insecta > Coleoptera > Histeridae > Hololepta > Hololepta plana. The sequence goes on along the minus strand of CAVOJK010000269.1, from coordinate 18,027 downwards.
TCAAAAACAAAGAAATGAGTCCTGTTCCAGTATTTTCCCTAGTGTTGTTGATTGTTTCACTCGCGAAACTCTAAATAAATGTGATTAGAATGATTGAAATTAGAGAAAAATCCCACACCCTTTTTTCCTTGATGAGCTATTTTAGTTTATGAAGTTCTTGAAATAAATAAAAATCAGAAAAAGGAAAACTAATGTAGTTAGTAACGGTTTCAAAATAAACTTCGAAGTGAACTCACTCAGAATCGTTGTCCAGCAGATTCCAGCTGATGCCGAACAAATTATGGTTCGTGATTTTTCATGAGTTGGCAGAATTCTCATAGATACACAGTTCTCGAAAATCAAGCCTTTCTCTATGACCAACAAGTCCACTTCTCAAAAATCTCCCGGTTCTTTTCACAATCACACTTGAGAACTGTGAACAGAGTTTCATTTCAGACTCAAGGTCTTTTTTCTCAATTAGCGTTCTAGATAAGCGTAATTCTCCACTGTATTCTTACGATTAATAATAAAAAATTTTATACCGAGCTTTCGCTCGGCAGTCTTTGCAAAGTGGTAAAGTACATTTTTATGAGGCTGTTGTACCATAGTGAGAATAGATAGGTGAGATAAAAGCATGACTGAGAGAGAGTAGAAGTCTCGTTTTGATTTCTCGAATGATAGAGTTCTTTAGCTGGGGGCATGACAAATGAGCGGCCATTTGGATTGCGCTCAAATGTCGTTTTTTGGCTTTGCGCTCAAATGTCGCCGCTCATTTGTCATGCTCCCATTCAGCTTGCTTTGGTAAGATTGAGATCGTCTGTCAGTTGTGATTATTGATGAGGTACGTTATCAGGCAATTGAACTTAAGTTTACAGTAAACCTCGGCGTGCAAACATGTTTATCACGTTTCTGAACCAGTCAACATTTTCTCCCAAAAAGCCGTTCACCCTTGTGACGGCATGAAAGAACGATATAATGGCCTTCCAGGCTACTGTAGCTGTTTGACATCTACCGTATGCTGCATGCTCTTGCTCGAGACGAGGTCCACGTGGACTCCACGAGGTACCAGATAAGACAGAGAGAGGGGAGGAAGAGAGAGGAGAGAGAGGGAGAGAGAGGAGAGAGAGGGATAGAGGAAGAAGGAGAGAGAGAGAGGAGAGAGAGAGAGAGAGAGAGAGAGAGAGAGAGAGAGAGAGAGAGAGAAAGAGAGAGAGAGAAATCCTTTTCAGTGGCCATCCTCGTTGCCCGACAAGCTCATCAGTCTTGGACGAGGACTCCAAACCAAGGTATGTCTACCTGATAATCTTTTCAACTTGTCAGTATCAGCAACGGTTTGCTGTTTACAGTTTGGTGATTTCAACCGACCCCTGTATAGATTCAGGATAGGTAGGTGGGGAAATGGAGAACTGGGACAATTTCAAGTCAACGAATCCACTGGAACAACAAATTCAGTGAATGACTACTCCGGTCGCCGCTAGAATACTGTAAGGCGAGATAGTGGGTGAAACGAGAGAACAAAACGTAACGGGGAATCAGCTCATGTCTGTGTCTCTCTTTTCACCTACTCCCTCGCCTTACAGTAGTCTGGCGGCGACCTTAGTAGTTACACGCTGATCAAACTGGATTATTCAGACGGAACTAACCAGAGAGAAAAATTGGCACTTGGCAAGAATATACTGGCATAGTAAATCCTTTTTTACAAAAAGAAGTACCACTAAATAATAAGCTTCGGGAAAAACTCGGAGTTTTCAGCTACCACTCTGAACGCGCCCTGCTCGTCAAGAGCTCGACCACTTCGGCGCCTGCTTGAAAACAAGTGGGCCATCTCATAATATATGCCAGAGATCAGGAAAAAAATGAAATGGGGAAATATCCAAATAACCACTTCCAATTAAAATCGAATGTTCCCACCAGGAAATTGCCAACCAAATACTAGAGACGAGATAACCGCAACTCTGTGCACCACCCAGACATGAGTACAAACTCGTTATCGAAAAACTGTAATTCATATCTCGCTATGTCCTGGGGCTATCACCGTCAAACTTGGTATTATAATTCATAAGATTGATATCACCGCACACCCCGAATTTCAGCATCATAGCCTCAGGATGAAGCGAGATATGAATTACAGTTTTTCAAAAACGAGTTTGTACTCATTCCTCTCTGGCGTGAAAAGTTGCGATTATCTCGTCTCTACCAAATACCCATACTTCGTAATTTCTGCTCTTCTTCGATTTAGGTGTACGGTAGTCTATTTATTTCTCCTCATCGTGTTCAAAATGCCGGGAGGGGGGATGACGGCGGAAGAGATTCAGTAATTGATAGTTTTAATATTTCCAATTACTCAAAATTAGAATTCCACAGATCTCGTCCAACGCCGCCGCTCTGCCTGCCGATAGTTCGGCATTGTTGCGCCTTCCAGAGGCAGTAAAAAGTTGTGTTCAATGGCGGGTTATCATGTTGTTGTTGTTGCGCTGCTTCACGCGGAGCCTGTCGTCGGTGGTGGTTCCGGCGGTGGGCGGGTCCTTAGACCCAGGAAGGAGGCGACCTCCTCTGGTTTGCCCCAAAGGTCCAGGACCTTCAGATTTGTGGGGTCACTTCGGCAGTTGAATAGGTGGTTTGTATCGTGAGGCGTGTGTTTGCACTTGGGGCATATATTTTGCACGCTGTCATCTAGTCTGCTGCGGTAGGACTGTAGTGTCGGGCAGTGGCCGCACCTCAACTGGCAGAGCACTCTACGTGTGTCACGTGGAAGTCGTGCTTCCGTAGGAGCGATCGAGGGAGGGCGGGAGCTCAGGATTTTGTTTATATCTGCTTCATGCAACGCTTTTTGGACTTCTTGCGTGTGAATAGCCTTGAGGAGAGCCTTTTTGGCATCTTGGGATGGGCCAAAGGCTTTCCAGCCAGTCTTTCGTGTGTCGGAGGCCGTTGAAGGCAATGAGCACCGGATATTGCGTCGTGGGGCTGGCTGAGTGAGAGTGAGGTGATTGGGATGGGACGTGTCCGCAATCGCAGTGGCCAGAAACTGTCTAGATAGCATATTCTGGTGCTGTACGACTGTGAGCATTGTGGTCTCATCATGTAGATGCTGTATTGGGGAGGATCTAGCTGCCCCTGTGGCGGTTCGGAGGGCAGCATTTTGCACTCTCTGCAGCAAGTCCCTGGACGATTTTGAAGCACTTGGATGCCATACAGGCGCAGCGTAGTTGATGAGGGCTCTCGTTGTGGCTTTGTAGTAGTGCAGCAGGGCTTCCTTCGTTTGACCAAAGGTAGTTCCGGCCAGCGCTTTCAAAGCATTGACTCTGGGAGCACATTTTTTCTTGACGTATTGTGCATGTGTATGGAAGCGTAGCGTTTGATCGAGTGTCACGCCGAGGATTTTGGGGCTTTGTGAGCAAGGAACATCATCTTCCCCCCAACGAATGAGAGGTGTGATGCGTAGCTCTCCAGGATCAGTGGTAAAAATGGTGCATGATGACTTCTGAGCCGATACGGGCAATTTTAGGTTATCCAGATGGGCTTTGAGGTCTGGTAGGAACTTGTTCACTTGCTCTGCGGCTTCTTCGTGAAACTTGTGTCTGCTCCAGACAGTGATATCATCAGCATATGCGATCACGCGAACGTCTTTTGGGGTGGTAGGCAAGCCAGAGATGTAGTATGTGAAGAGGAGCGGAGCGAGTACGCTGCCTTGCGGCACGCCCATTGTGAGTGGACGTTGACGGGAGAGTTCCGATCGAAACAAAGCGCGAATTCTCCTCTTGCCGAGGAAACTGTTTAGCCATCGTACGATATGTCTGGGTAGCGACGATGCAAGTAGTTTGTCTAGGAGTAGTCCTGTGTCTACTCTGTCGAACGCCGAACTGAGATCAACAGCTACCAGAGCTGTGCGGAGAGGGGGGGACGGCTGATTGAAACCGTTCTTGATGTCCTCCACTATTTCGGTCAAAGCAGTGACTGTGGAGTGTTTGGCTCTGAATCCATGCTGTTCGGTGTCCGAAGGGAGATGGCATTTCAAGCATGGAAGGACTTTCGGCGATTTTGGCCATAGGAGAGAGGAGCGAGACAGGCCTGTATCCTTCCTGTTGGGACTGGTCTTTGCCGGGCTTCGGAAGTGGGAGAACAGTCGCCTGTTTCCAGCTGTCTGGTATTATCGCCGTGGCGAAAGAGTGGTTGAGGATTTCCAGGGCGCAGGAGAGGGCATAGTCTGAGATGTGTTTCAGGTGAATCGGGCGGAGCCCGTCCGGTCCTGCCGCAACCGATGGCTTTGAGTCTTTGACCGCCTTCTTCAGGTCTTGAAGATTGAAGAGATTAGTTCCTTCAGGTGGGAGGTCAAGTTGTTTGCATCTCCTTATAGCTTTCCGACGCTTGTGTCCACTTGGTGGGGAAAAGCGAGCGTAGAATTTGGCAAAGCCATCAGCGGCTTCCTTGCCGGCTAGCTGTTTGCCATTGAAGGTCACCATTGTGGTCGATGGTTTGGGCGGGGCAGATCCATTCAGAGAGCGGATGACCTTCCAGATCTTGCTTGGATTGGTACGATGGTCTAGAGTGCTGACGAAGTTCTCCCAGTTATTTTTCTTCTCTTCCGTCGTGGCTATGTGTATGGCCGTGTCGAGAGCAGCTATATCTGGATCTGCTGGGTTTGTGTCGCGCATGGCATCACGCTGGGCCATCATCTGGCGGATTGCGGCTGAGAAGCCTGGCTGGGCATGGTTGATTTTGCCTGCTGGGATAGCGACTTTCTCGGCTTTCTTTATTGCTTCGGCGAAGACTTTGGCCTGCTTGTGTATGGATGAGCATGATGCGAAGTGGCGAGTTAGTTGCTCGTCAACAATGGCCGAGAATTTGCCCCAGCGAGCGCGTTTGAAGTTGATGAAGCTGCGTCCGTTGGCTAGCGAGTACCCTCTCCGGATCAATCGGGTGATGGTAGGCAGGTGGTCGCTGCTGCCGTAGGTGATGGCCGACCAAGAGCAAAGTTGAGCGATGGACGAGTCGATTGGTGTCTTCAAAAGGTGCGAAGAAAGAAAAGATTTGGAGAAGAACGAAACTTTGTGACAACTTGAGTTCCGGAGAGAAAACAAAATTTCATTGGAGTTCGAGTTTATATCAATCGCGCGTTTCTTTCCAATTTTCTCACTATTTTGATCATACATCTGTAAACTAGGGTGGGCAAAATAGTTAGCGATAGTATCGCAGTCGTGGTGTGTTGATCGCTGAGATGATGAGGGTTACTGTGAAGATCGTCGATGGTTACACCACGTGGTTTTATTCAGCGGACACGGACACCCGCGAAAGTTGAATTTGAATTTTTCTTGGCAAGTTGCCAATGGCAACCGAATTTCGGCTAGCATAAATCGAAACGATAAATAAATGATCACGAAAATTATCTCATATGTGATTCAACTCTGAAAGGTACCGCTATAAGTCGAAACATATGCGATTCTGAAACCTTTCATTTTCTTCTGTTCTGCTGGAATGAGCAGTTACGGTAGTCAGAATCGTGACAGCGCGATCGACACAGTTGGACAAAAAGAGATTTTGGGGGCGTTTGTCGTGCGCGTACAGCAGAATCGTACGATTCTCGAAGAACGTACGATGAAAGCGATAATCGCTAACTATTTTGCCCACCCTACTGTAAACCATTGAATCCAACAATCAACGTAATTGTGACGGAGAAGACGACAAAGATTCAAAAACCAGTGAGAGTGACGAAGCAAAGTTGCAAAAGAGAAAAACCACCTCGGGGACTCGAACCCACACCACTCGCACATCAAGTCGGCGAGCTTGCCACTACACCAACTCTCCATGTCTCGGTAGAGAAGAAAAACTGTATTCATACACTCGCTGCAAAAGCGAGAGAACACCGCATTTTCAGTACATTTTCAATGGGAAAAAAGAGGTAAAATTCGACCGATTTTCAAAAATCGAAATAAAATACTCAGGTAAAACTTTAGCACCTTTTGAAGACACCAATCGACTCGTGAGAACGAGGGCTTTCAGGCTGACCAGGTCTCATATCCCAATCTCAGGTACACCTAAGATCATTCCCTTGTGAGAGTAGAAGTTTTCATCGGATTTTCGTGAAGACCGTCGTTATATCTCTGAGGACCTGTCCACAACGACTAATCTGAATGTACCGAATCTTTAGATTTTTAGCTTTCGAATGGTGTGCTCACTTCTCTTTCGTGTCGTGAAGATCGAGAGAGAGAGAGAGAGAGAGAGAGAGAGAGAGAGAGAGAGAGAGAGAGAGAGAGAGAGAGAGAGAGAGACTACGGTGAATTCTGACGATTGAAAATTTCCTTGTCTGACACCTAATCTTGACTCGTTTTTCCTACGTTGCAATCCTTGCAATGGAAATTCGCTCACCGTATCCATGCAAGGAGCTGCTCTTCGCTGCACGACGTCGAGACCCATCGCTCGAGATCGCGCTCGTAGTTTGCATCTGGGTACACATGAATAGCTCAATTCCAAATATAATAATACACATCTAACTTGCACTTGCGAAATCACTCTGATTAGCGAGAGAGCTCGTGCAATCGAGCGAAATGTAAGAAGAAATTTATTAAACTGGTTGTGAGCAATAACCTTCGCATGAGCAGGGATAAACTACTGTAGGATCATGGTTGGGCGATGTGGCGGCGGCGAACACACGAAACGCTGCAGAAAGTGAAGTCCTTTCGAGTCAATGTGAGCTTCCGCTATAGTCTCTCCAACTGCTTTGAAGTGAAGTCAGTGTCATGGTCACTAACTCACAAACTTTCTCAGTTCAACTTTCTCACAACCTTTCTGGAATTCTGAGTGGCTGATACTTCTGATTGGAAGAAGAGGGGAAGAGAATACAAAACATGAACTCATCCGGAAACGATTGGAGGCCATGTTATACGCTCTTCTCGCATTTTATGCCCTCAAATTTGAGCGAACAGAAAAGAGACTCAACATCAGGGAGAACGATTTGTTCTGCATTGAGAGGAGCAGTGGGGATTGGTGAAGAAGGCGGCGTAATCAAGCATTTAAATGCTGCTCTTGATGTGTCAAACGATGAGAAATCAGAATTTACGGAGAGGGTAGAGCCGTGAGTTAAGGTTAAGGTTTATCGCGTATCAATCCAGCATACAAAGTATACTATGCATCATTGCCGAAGCGAAGCACTAGGATGAGCGAAATGGCTATGTCTGTTAGTGTGCAGAGTGTCATACGTACAAGAAAAAACGGTGTGAGATATGATGTGGACAATCACAGCAGCATTCTCTTCTTCGTTGAAAAAACTTGACGTTTCGTGCAGCTTCCATAACGTTCTTGACATAGGCCATTGTTTTAGGAGGTACCGGAGGCGGTCCAACTCGTTTCTCCACCGGGATTCTTCGTTCAGCTCTTGATATTAGTTGCAATAGTGATAATAGTGCCAGTGCGTCCATATTAGATGGTGTCGACTCATATTATAGGCGATAGACGACTAGAGTTAGGTCCATGTTGAAGAGGAAACAGGGAACCGGCCGTGCAAGAGAGAGAGAATCGAAAAGAATGTAGAGCCGTGACCGTAAATTAAACTAACAAATTGTTTGGCGCGAAAAAAGGGGCAACCAACACATTGTTTGTCGCAGAAGCTTGCGCTAGCAGTAAACGCTTTTGACCACCCTAGTTCTGATCGTCAATTATGAAGGGGGCAGTATTTATATGGGGGCGCTCACCTGTCCTCTTGAAGAAGATCCGCGAGGCGCTGCTGGAAGGCCGCGTCCCCTGGGCAATAGTAGAGAGTAGCTAGGCCACCTGTCATGATTATGCTCTTTCTCTGTTCTCTCATAGAAACAGGATCGAGACCGTTTTTGCGAGAACACTTGCATAAGTATGGTGCATAACGCATCTCATCTCATTGATATCTCGGAAAATCTCTCTCTCGCTCTCTCTCTCTCTCTCTCTCTCTCTCTCTCTCTCTCTCTCTCTCTCTCTCTCTCTCATGAACACTAACCAGGAGAATACGATCGACTGGCATAAGCAGCGATGTTAGATCCGCCACTGGAAAGTTTACCATAATTGCGATGAGCTTGGTCATCTTTGCTATCCGAAAATGGAAGAAAGGTCCATCTCGGAATCATCAAGGAAATTCGAACAGCATACTATGAACCAGAGAGCCTGAACGAGCTCACCTCGTCGGCACATCAGCAGGACTGGGGCAGAAACCGAAATCGCCAGCCTGTCAAGGATAATCAGTTCATTCGAGAAAAGTCGCGACTAACGTTCTTTCATGAATTCCCCGAAATATGAGTAACTGCAACTACTGATGTACAGTAGCGGCCAAAAGTTTATGGAATTTGGTTTTTTGGGCACAACTTTCGAACCGATCAAGGAATCGTTTTCAAATTTTCAGGAGTTCTTTGTCATGATAAAACTCAATTTCGTTGGTGAAGAAACCGGACATAGCTACATAAAAACACTTTTATGAACAATTTCTCGAAATTCAAAAAATGGGCAAAAATGAACCTTCAACTTTGAAGCGTTGGGAAAAAAGTTGGGTGGGAGATATTCAGTTTTCTTTTATAAATCACTTGAGCCCATTTCTCGTAGCATAGTTTTGAGGCATAGAATTCAGTAGACCGTCTGATTGAGGCTGTCAATTGGTCTCTGAAAAGAGACAAAACTGCTTGAAACGCTCAAAGGTGTTTCTGGCTTCCTGCGTCTTATTCGCTTGATTCAGATGTCACTAAAAGTATAAAATATCATGCTCCGTAGTTTATCCATTCAAATTGACCATTTACAGTACCAGGGAACAATGAAATATGGCCTTTATAGAGCCTGAGAGAAACTCGTGATTTCAGATCTGTGAACAAATGACTCCGCGGCAGAGCGTAGCGGTGATACAGAGTCCCATTATTGTTTTGCAAAAGTTCAAAAATGAGTGCACAAAATTGATATTGTTCATTCGAGAGTGTAAACCGTCTCCATCTCTAGAAAAAACATCGAACCTTCAGAGAGCTCGGAGGACAGAAAACATGTCTTGTCTAGGCGAGTGTAAATCTTGATTGGGTACCCTTGGATTGGAGTTGGGTGCTTTTTTCAGACAAAAAGGACCACATGGATACGGAATATAGACATTTTCAGCACAAAAGTTATTTCCGGTGGTGCTGGCACGACCCCAAGTATGATCATCTCACAGCCACTTTTACAAGGGCGGATGGAGCTGTTCACCTGGAGATGAAGATCGTTTACAAACTCGAAATGAGAATGAAAATCATGTGCACACATTTTTGAACATTTGCAAAACACTCATGGAACTCTGAATCACCGCTACGCTCTGCCGCGGAGTCATTTGTTCACAGATCTGAAATCACGAGTTTCTCTCAGGCTCTATAAAGGCCATATTTCATTGTTCCCTGGTACTGTAAATAGTTAATTTGGATGAATAAACTACGGAGCATGATATTTGATACTTTTAGTGGCATCTGAACCAAGCGAATAAGACGCAGGAAGCCAGAAACACCTTTGAGCGTTTCAAGCAGTTTTGTCTCTTTTCAGAGACCAATTGACAGCCTCAATCAGACGGTCTACTGAATTCTATGCCCCAAAACTATGCTACAAGAACTGGGCTTGAGTAATTTTCAAAAGAAAACTTAATATCTTCCACCCAACTTTTCTCCCAACGCTTCAAAGTGGAAGGTCAATTTTTGCCCCTTTTTCGAATTTCGAGAAATTGGTCATAAAAGTGTTTTTATGTGGCTATGTCCGGTTTCTTCATTAACGAAACTGTGTTTTGTCATGACAAAGAACTCCTGAAAATTTGAAAGCGATTCCTTGATCGGTTCAAAAGTTATGCCAAAAAAATCAAATTCCATAAACTTTTGGCCGCTTACTGTATAATATGCAGTAAAACTCGAAATACCCTTCCTCACAAAACCGCTTGCGGTTTTGTGATTTTTAAGACAAGCTGCATGGTATTACAATTTTGCCCAATGAATTTCGAAATTTTCAAGTTGATAATTTTCTATTCACAATCTGTGTTGTTTCTGTTCAAAACTTGTGAGTAAAGCTCACCGCGTTGATATTGTCATAGTCATAGCCTGGGGCAAAATTCAAAGCAAAGCCGTTGGCAGAAGTACGGCTGTTCGAGTCACCTGGATGATTCTTCTCATTGAGATTCACCTTTTCTCCCATCCGAGATCTTTTATGAACAGCCTATCTTCAACATCTATTGTTTTCTCTCGAGGCTGAATGTGAGACGAATTCGAAGAGAGTTTATCTCATCGCAGACAAAACAAGTTGAGCTTTTTTGGCTGTATGTCACAGAACCCGGCCTTATTCGCTAGTGAGACACAACAGAGGAAACTTCTAGACTGCGGTCGATTTCACTTTACCCATGTACTACATGCTGTTGATACGGATATTCATTTTTCGCAACCAAATTTGATAATGGAAACGGTCAACACAACGATACTCTTCTGTAACCTACTCTGGTATTTCCCGCAACGTTGCACGCAATGCTTTTCCCTCAGTCAAAGTAAACGTTGGGCCCGACGTTGCGGAAAGGGCTCAGCGTAACGTTGCGGCCACGCTCGCCCCTCTTGCACCCGCAACGTTGTGCAATAGCTCCCGCAGCGTTGCGCTTACGCTCATCGCACTCGTCCCTCCCTCCACCCCTCATGCTCCCCCAACGTTGCGCGCGCGTCGCAACTGCGACTACTCGCGAATCAGAAGCTTGTATTCACTCACAAGAAGGTAATTTATCAACAAATAACAGGGCAAACGATGAAACGATGATGACAATGAAGACAGCGAGTGGATAAGTTTGTTTGAACAAACAACGTAAACTGGAGAGAGAAGGATCCTTTTCCTCTTGGAGCTAATCAGAATAACTTGAAGGCCTCATTGACCTGCTCGAAGTCGCTCCTGAAATTCACATGAATATCAAGATTTTTATGATCACAAACGCACACGGCCGTTCCACGAACGTCACACCCTTTTTTGGAATCCAAATTAGCCATTCAAGACCCCCTTCCGACTGAAATATGGCCTGGCATCAGCGAATTTCTGCCTTGTTCGCTGGCACGTCCCCTCCCCGGTTTTCGGATATTTCAACCACTGAACAAATGGAAAATTAGCTGAAAAATCACATTTCAGCATGGTTTGTGAAAATGTTCCCACTTCACAGTTGAACCCTCCCCGGTTCTTCGAAATTTGGGAACCTTAATTTGAAAATGAATTGGAACGTACCACAGCCAACATGAAGGACGTTGACTAGATCGCCGCCATTGAGCTGATAATATCCATGGTAGCTATAGCGAGGCCAGCGCCGTTGACTGTGAACAAAATATCCATAGTGTTTGTTATTATCAGTAGTAGTAGTTTCTTATCATTATTAAAGGATCCCACGTGAAGAAAATCAAGTATTGCTCATATTGTCTAGAATGACGCCCTGAGCAATTTCTGCTAACCAAAAAAATTCTAGGGTCCACCGTATACTCAAACTGGACATAGGCACAAGAACGCGATTTTCGTTGTATAGAGTCTGAGAGAAAAACGTGATGCTCCAGACAATAGAGCTCTCTCAGCCCCGTCACAACGATATGCTTACCTTGGCGTACGATAATTCTGCAATTTATAGTGGCGAAAAAAACCATGTTGATTACTGTAGTGAGCGCAAAAGTGACGCTACAGTAACCCGAGAGGTTTTTCTGTTGCCATGAATCGGAGAATGGTCGCACAGAGAAAGTGAACATATCGTTGTGACGGGCCAAGAGAGCTCTATCTTCTGAACTATCAAGTTTTCTTCTTGGACGCTATACAATATTTATTCCCAGTATTTACGATATGTATGATTAATTTCAAAAGATTAACCGGATTCTATGATAACAACTATAACTTCGATAACTGTGTTCAGAAAAATTATTTTGCAACTTGTTCCCCAATTCATTATCAATATTGTTGACATGGCCATGTCGGAAACAAAAAACTTCTTTCGACAGGCCACTGAAAGTAACTCACCGAGGAAGCCAATATTTCAATGGAGACGGATGTAGTTGAGATTTGCTTGAGCAGCGTCTATCTGCAAAAATCACTGTATTGCCTTTTATCTCATCCCAATTTATAATGAAGTCAAGCAGGCTAAATATGATGAAGAAAAAATATCTGTTGACGATGGGCAGGTTACTTTAGGTTACTGTAAGCAAGAGAGTGAAGAAATCGGGAGACACCGACACAACTGATTCCCCACTGGGCTTCTGCGTCTCTCGTTTTTCTCACTCTCACGCCCCACAGCGACCGGAGTAGTTTTTCATTGATTGATTTTTCATGAAATAATGAAGCAGGAGAAAGGGCACTTGCCCACATATTTCGGAAGTTATGTCGAGATATGTAGCACACTTCATGATACTGTAACTTTGTTCGACAAAAAAGAAAGCTATTTTCAACCACATTTCCAGAAATTTGATTGTGTACCGCAGCTATTTTAGAGATTATCGAAAAAGCCCTCAGAAGTCCGCTTTCGCATTTCTGAGCAAACAGTTTCTAACAGATACACTAAGATTTTGAAATTTAAAAATTTTTAATACACAGAAATATTTCCTGGAAAGATCAGTATGACCATGCTGAAAATATCTTTGATATTATTCGACATTTTACGGAACTTCTCAAAGACTGAAGTACTATTCTAATGTTAATTTCTTGAATCTCTTTGATTTTAAAAATCCGAATAAACCTCGAGGTTATCTTACTGCTTCGAGTAATTGAGTGAGAGCAGCTCGGACTAGCTGAACTCGGCATTTGAATCGAGCACAATCTTGCCGTTCACGCAGGCTTTTTCAAATTACGAGCGATAGAGTTTTCTTAAATTAAATCAAATTGATTAAATACCCCTGGTAGCTTGCCGCGCTCTGCCGTCTGCTTCGCTCTGCCGCAGCCAAACAGGCCTCTTATCTTGCATCGTCAGGACAGAATGATTTTATCTTCAAAATTTAGAACCTCCTTGCAGGAGTTTCATGAAACTATTAACAACGAAACTAATTATTCTATGGGATTCAGAAGATGAATTTTTTGTCAAAAATTCATTGTTCTGAAAAGAATAGGCACTTTCTGCAAACACCAATCGGATCTGCGATTTTTATCTCCCATTTTCACTTCAAATCAACCTCACAGAATAGCTGATGCAAATACTCACGATCAATAGCGCTCATCTTCACGCTCTTTGCGTTCCTCGTCTGATGCCCGCATGTCTGAGGAGCGTCCGTTTCTCATTGAATTACAGTACTGGAAATCAATTTGAATCACGCTCTGATAATGAATACTTTTTCATGAGCAGTCTTTGTCGGTGTATGACTGCTCAGGTCGCCGCCAGACTACTGTAAGGTGAAATGAGAGACGCAGAAGCAAAACGGGGAATCACTGTTAGAATCTAGAAATAAATTTAATCTCAATTTTAAAATGCAATACAATCTAGAAATTAATTTAATCAAAAGACATTAATTTCGTACCTCATAGAACGCCTGCTCTCGATCGAGCTTTCATCCAAACTCAAATGGTTCCTCCTCTCACATCAGACGATTCTGTAAAGCTTGTGCTCACTGGAGACTATCAAGAAACAAGATGAACAAAGAGAAAAATTGTGAGTATATCCGAAAGCAACTCGATACATATCACCAATTTTATTAGCATTTGAAAACTTGTTGAAAAGAAAAGCTTATTTACACGAATATTAGAGTTTTCGTAGATTCAAAAGAGTCATATTTTCGTCACATACGTTAAACTAAATTTAAGTTCCTGAAGAACACCATAAACTTGTGCAAAAAATAGCGAAACGTAAACACATGTTTAAAATGTATTAGAAACTAGCGAATTTTTCGATCGAAAGACATTAATTTCGTACCTCGTAGGACGCCCGCGCTCGATCGACCGATTAACCACAATCGCCCTCTTACATCAGACGATTCTATGACAAATTTGATAACTGGATACTATCAAGAAACGAGATAATAAACAGGAAAATTGGAAATATGAGCGAAGTGCAAAGGAATCAGTGACTATCGATCGTCGACGCTCTCGACGTTCTACGCATGACCGCGACGCGCACGTCCTTGGAGCGTGATGGCTATCTCTAGGGCGCGCAACGTTGCGGAAGTCCACAACGGTGAGCGTGGGCGCAACGTTGTGGATGAGCGTTGCCACAACGCAGAGCTGTTTTGAGCGCAGCGCGAGCATGGGGGGATTCCACAACGTAGGCGCAACGTTGTGGGAAATACCAGAGCTAGTGAAAACACTCTGGGGGTGAGGGGAAACAGGACGACTCTGGTCTTCTCACTGACGTTAGTCCGACCTCAGTGAAATGACTGAGCACTTACTGAAGCAAAATCTCACGGACCTCAGTCAAATGCTTTTCACTGAGCGCTTACTGAAGTCAGTGAAATGACTGATTGATGCCTTACTGAAGTCTCCCTGAATTTTTCCATCAGACTGACGTATGTAAAGGCCTCTGTGTCTCATCAGGGAAGTGCATTAATCTGACGTCCGTGGGAAGACCAGAGGAAATATAGATGCCTCTCTGTGTGGAGATAGTTGTAACGAAAGAAATCAATTTTTCGCTTTACATTGGAAGTATGAAATAGTGAACTCACTCATTATTGCTGTGCTGAGACTTGTTGATCGTCTCTATAGCAAATTGATACTATCAAGTAGACGATGTGCTCATTCTGCAGAATTCTGCCACAATGTCAGAGTAAGCCGAGAGGAAGAGTGAAAAGATGAAAAGCTCATAGCTAGAGACGAGATAATCGCAACTCTTCTCGCCAACGGGAAATGAGTACAAACTCGTTTTTAAAAAACTGTAATTCATATCTCGCTTCGTCCTGAGGCTATGATGCTGCAATTTGGGGTGTACGGTGATATCAGTCTTATGATTTATTCTACCAAGTTTGACGGTAATAGCCCCAGGACCAAGCGTGATATGAATTACAGTTTTTCGAAAACGAGTTTGTACTTATGTCTGGGAGGCGCAAAGAGTTGCGGTTATCTCGTCTCTACTCATAGCTTGTTTTCATTGTCTTCTCCTTCCCCCGAGCATGACTCGAGTTTTACACTTACGTCTCGAATTTTCTACGTTCGGTCGGTCATTCTTCAATCCAACGTCTCTCACTCGGTCTCACTCTCACTCCTGTGTTATTTATTTACAAGAATAGGCTGCGCCGCCTCGAGGCGTCGCTAGAGTTCAAAGGGTTCGACTTTTTGATAGTTGTACTATGAATTCCCTTCTAGAATATTCGCGAAATATCTTGTACTAACGAAGTACATAATGGAACATTCTAGAGTACTGAAATTAGGTACAAATAACGGCTTTCTCCCTCTTTCTCAATTTCTGAGTCCGCTTTAGTCAAAATTCCGCTGCCCAGTTTCTGGCGCCGGGAGGAGCTGGCGCCAAACTAAAACCGCAGCGGTATGCGCATACCCTGGGGGCATCTTTCGGCGCTAGCCACCAATCAGTGGAACCCCTGGTGGCAGCCCCACTCATAGTGGGTAGAGCGTTACAAACGAACACAAACACACAAACACAGCTCCTTTATATATAGTATGGATAGAGGCACACGGGAGTGGCCACTATGACAGCACCACTAGTGGAATGAATTTGAGAAGAGGCAGTCCCCGCTCCGGAAGGATAAACCACCGAAATGCAGAAATTTTCGTAAAGATGCGAAGTTCGAAATTGTCTATCACAAGATTAGTTTGGAGCTCCGAATTGGAGGTGGTTTAGCTATTCGGCTGTTTATTCTTTCCCGATTTTCAATATTTTTAACTCATTAGATGTCACAATAAAGATATGATAAAGTCTTTACGATCTTGCAGAAAAAAATACGTCAAGAAAAACTTCAAGCATCTTTCAAAACAAACCTTTATTACTCTGTTCAAATTTTGTTCGATCTTATCGACGCGTTATGGTAATCAATCAATCAACCGGTCAATTGATAGGAGTAACTATTCAGTCAATCAACAAATCAATCAATCAATCGCATCAAACATCAACAGCACTCAGTTGACTGCTCATCGCCGTCTCAGCCGCCAGCGCTTCAATCAGCGCGGCAGCATTTGGCGCAGCGCCAAGTGTGCCAGGTACGGTAGGTGGAGGCAGGGCGCCGAGCGTTCCGGCGCTGGCGCCAGATGAACTCCGCCCACCAAGCATGTGGCCAAGGACACGCGATGAAGGCAGCGAGCCACCGAATGATTGCGCCTGAAAGCGATATGGTGAATAAGAGTATTTAAAATACTGCGGTGCATTTGTGAACCCGGCTTCAGTCGATTCATATGAGTGGGATCGCGTAAGAATTTAGCTTTTTTCGAAAAAAGTGGCAGACCAAAATTTTTTTCGCTGTTTTTTGCATTCTACCTTGTAGAGCTGGGTGGGCTGAACAAAAAATGAATGGGCGGTATGTGCCTCCGACCTCTCGGTCGTGAGATATTCAGGTCACAAAAACAGTTGATTTTGGCACTCAATGAGACATATCTCTGCCTGTTCTCAACCCTATACGAAATCTAGCATGTCAAAATGACCGTACAGATGTGCTGCAGATTATGCAGTGGCACGGAAAAGGCTGGCTGTGAAAATGGTCGCACGGCAGTCGATCGAATTTTTCAGCACCTCTTAGAAGTGGATGACGAATATATGATATTTTGATATGTTGTGCAGCTTTTTCTCCTGATTCGAATGACTATCATTTCAAGTGGGGTTACCATTCCAAATATTCGACTTTTTCAACTTTGAAATGAGATGGAGCTGAAACTCTCCATCCGTAACTGTTTGTGGGTAAGTTATACGTGCTCTTCAGCGAGTAGTACAAACACTGCTCAGAAAAACTCGTGCCCAGAACCGATTCAAACTTTCCAGACCAAGCGAAAACCGCTTCTGAGGCTGTTTTATGTACTCTCTCTTGAGTAGTACAGAAACGGTTCGAAAAAACTCGACCCGGAAGCAGTTTTCCTCTTTTTCTGTTCTGGTTCAAACTCAGAATGTCTTATTTTTTCTTCTTTGAAGCCAAAAAACTCGAATATTTGGAATAGGAACCCCACTTCAAATGATAGTCATTCGAATCAGGAGAAAAAGCTGCACAACATATCAAAATATCATATATTCGTCATCCACTTCTAAGAGGTGCTGAAAAATTCGATCGACTGCCGTGCGACCATTTTCACAGCGACTTTTTTGAGTGATACGCCACGAAATGCAGCACATCCGTGCGATCATTTTGGTATGCTACAATTCTTACAAAGTTGAACGGTTGTTGAGATATGTCGCTTTGAGTGCGAAAAACACCTGTTTTTATAACCGGATTATCTCAAGACGGAGAGGTCGGAGGCATATACTGCCCATTCATTTTTTGCTCAGTACAGCCAGCTCTACAAGGTGGAACACAAAAAACGGCATAAAAAATTTTGGTCTGCCACGCGAAACTAAATTCTTACGCGATCTCACTCATATCAATACTCGAGAAGTGTGACATCTTCTCCGTCTTTCGAAAAATTGATTTGTATCGAAAATTGTGTAATGTACCTCGGCCCATCGTGCTCCAGCCTCAGGATTGAAGGGATGTAGCTGAAAAACATCCAAAGATTTTTGTACTTCGGTGTCAAACTATTAAAAAGTCGCGTCAACTAATGTGGTCACAATCTTGCACTATTTCTAGTCATAACTTTCAGAGCGCCCTACCGTATCCATCCATATTCATTCTCCAAAACAGATTACCGTACCTGGAAGTGATTATACCATATCATCGAGGCACCAGCTCGCGCAACGAGATACGAGTAATATTTGGCGCCGTACGAGACCAGATGATGGAATCTGGAAGAACCATCTTTTGGGGGGATGTTTACGGTAAACATTTATTGTGATGTACAGTTTCATGGTTGTTGAGAAGAACTGCATGTTCACCCATTTAACTGCTAGCGTTTTCTGATGAAGCCGTAATCATGAGGTAGTTGTATTCGAGAAAAGCCGGGGTATAGATAGAGACCGCAGACCGTTTCACCGAATTCTCCTCAGCTCCCCAAAACTAGGCTCATTGAATGCGTCTCGCATTCGAAAACGTT
>CAVOJK010000268.1:0-25034 GCA_963695495.1 Hololepta plana | reverse complement strand
GCTCCTCTGCAATCACATTGACTGATTTGTGCTGTAGCCCAGTGCCAATCAGGACAGCCAGCTGGACGGGAGCTCTGAATGGCATCTTTTATGGCCCTCCATGATCATAATTAGAACCCAAGCTCCGCCCCTCATCCCTTAAACACCCCCCCCGTAAATAGACATCCACCTCATGATATACGTGAAGCACAACTCTGCTCGTTGCGGACAAACATGACAAAAAAATGAGTTCTCCATCGATTGTCTTCTTTCTTTTTCTCTTATTTCAATCTTTTTTGAACACACGAAACAGGCACGCTTTGAAAAAAAATAAATGAAAAACAAAACTCACAGTTTGCACTCTGCGCTAAAGTGATCATTGTAGAAGAGCGAGGCGATGATTGGCAAGAGATCAGCGACGAGATGATGATCAGCCTGTGTTTAGAGTGATCGAAGTTATTGATTAATTGATTTATCGGTTTACTGGTTGATCCCAACTGATCAGAGTGATCGATTGACAGATCTATATTGTTTTTGAATATTTTTCACTTCATTTTCTGGCCTCACAGGTAGATTGATCGATTATCGATCAAATCTCTTGATCACTAAACAATGTCTACCAAGAGTTCCAAAATGTGCAGAAAAACTGACCAGATTGCGTGCAAAAGTGGCCATGCGTCCGAGATCAGCGTCAGAGATGAAGAGTGACAGCTCCGAGCGCGACAGAACTGAAATTTAAACAATAACAAAGAATCTACCGCCCCCAAGCCGGAGTCGGACACCGTGGGGGTCGTAGTCCCAAGTGCCTTTATGTCACAGAAGCCGGCCTTACCGGTAAGAACCCCGGCAGAGGAAATCTCTAGATTCCGGTGAACTTTACTTTTCTACATCATAACGCAGTTTTCAAACTTTTGATCCAGTCATTCAAGAATTTTAAGTGATTTGCTCACGACAGTCAACCTTTTTCTGCTGACCAGACTAATTTCCTAATTTATGATATTTAGAACCAACTCAAGTTTGAACTTTACATCTTTTTTATGCTTCGGAGTATACGGTACTTACATACAGTCCTTTCCATACAGATGGTAACATGGAAAGATATGTAACACGCTAGAAACGCTACGTTCAGTTTACTGTAGTGACAGAACGACTATCGCATTCGTAATTCCACATACACATGAATGTGTCTGTTTTGTGTCGCTGGTCCAACGGAGAGCCAAAGGATTTTAGAAATTCACTCTGTAGTGTTCATTCATACCAATTAACCAATCTGTTTTCAACCAGTTCTGATTGTAGAACACAATGTATTCATTATGTTGGCTACTTCGCTATTTAACATTTGTTGGTGGCAAATAAAAACAAAAAGTTTAGAATTTCATCAACTAACCCTTCCGCTCCATCGCAGCAGTTAGCGCTTTATTGCATGGGCGCAGAATCGAGAGAGCTGAAGAGGTGATATATCAATATATTATATATATAATATCAATATATAATATATTATTGTTACAGAATCTGAAACGTGGTGTGCTGGTCTAAACAGCGTCCTGTTTACTTGGTCTGTCTTATTGAAAAGACAGACTGGTGTGTGCTCTTCTCACACGACCTAGAGGTCATGTCAAGACTACCTGTGAGGTGCCAGACGGCTTGGATGACACGTTAGAGCGAGCCCAAAAGTGAACCGGACGCTGCTTAGATCGGTATATCACGTTTTAGATTTTGAAACACTAATAGAGTATAGTGAGCAGGAGTCAAGGCGAGAGCGTTTTCGTATTGTTTGCTTTGAGTAGAGATCCATACTATATATAAAGGAGCTGTGTTTGTGTGTTTGTGTCTGTTCGTAAGGTCCATCCCACTATGAGTGTGGCTTCCCCAAGGGGTTCCACTAATTTGTGCTGGGCGCCTAAAGATGCCCCCAGGGTATGCGCATACCGCTGCGGTTTCAGTTGGCGCCAGCTCCTCCCGGCGCCAGGCACTGGGCAGCGGACTCGGAAATTGAGAAAGAGGGGAGAAACCGATATTTATAACCTAATTTCAGTACTCTAGAATGTTCCATCGTGTACTTCGATAGCACAAGATGTTTCGCGAATATTCTAGAAGGAAATGCGAAGTACAAAACTATGAAAAATGTAACATGTTGAACTCTTGCGACGCCTTGAGGCGGCGCAGCCTAATCTTGTATTAGATATCCGAGTAGAGATATTTTGAGTACAGACATCATTACGCTCACTCCTTCTTCGTTCCCTCCTCTCTCAAAGGAAACGGGGTCTGAACCTTTTTTGCGAAAACACTCGCATAGGCATGGTACATAACGCATCTTACCTCATTGATTGATTTTAAAATCTCTCTCTCCACTCACCAAGCGACACGGTCAGCTTGCTAAACTCTGCGGGCAGCAGACGAATGAATCGGCCTCGGAACTGCGAATAGAACGAGGCGAGCCAAGTCTGGAAAATTGTGTTCGAAGAATCAATTCTGTAGAACCAACCCCGGCCAATGTGTTAAAATAACATTAGAAGTCGAGACACGAAAGAGTCACCAAGAGGATAACAATTAAACCTTCCACTCACAAATCACTTCAATTGCGCTACTCATCTAGGCATATTCTTCTTGTTAAAACAAATTAGATGAAAGCACGACACTTTCATGACATGTTGCATGGAAACTGGTTGTATGGGCTAGCTTGATTTGCGAACACCAAAAAGGCTTCTAAAGCATAATTGATTAATTGATACTACGCGGAAGCAGCAGCAAACAGTAGTGAAACTGTGTGTAACAAATATTGCGTAAAATCATGGTTTTAAAAATTTTAAATTAAAATGTGAAATATTTTTGATAAGTAAGTTTTTGAAAGAGTAGGAAACTGCATAAAACCTAGGAAATGTTGAAAAATTACCTGTCCCTCCTCGATCAGCGGCTTCAACATAATGCAACTGTGCTCTCCGGTCAGCTCAGAGGGCTGGTGGCTGAAAAAGCACTTTTCTCAGTCGATCATCGAAAAAGAGAACTTTATTTTCGGTCATTCTGAAGCCATTTTCCAGTTTCAGGGATCGATTTCCGAGTTGCCTCTTGCAAAGACAAAATTTAGAAGCCTTTAGGAAGAGTATCGAGATCCGTAAGTGTTGTCCGATTTCAATAGCTCCCGTGAGAGTTGTTCCGGAATCCTCGAGAGCTGATCAATAAACGAACCGAATATAAGTTGGCACAAAGCCAGCGCGCTTCCAGAAGACGATCAGCTGAGGTGTGAGGCCGAATGAGACGCCTAAAAAACGGCTTAAATTTTTTTTGCTCATTCGTAACAAAATCACAACCAGAATCCCAACGGTAACTCTAAAAGGCAGTTGACACGAGAGAGAAGGCCAAAATCAACGAGAGCTGGGCACACATGGGTGCGGTCGTTCCAGGATGGCCTGTCATGACCTATTTCTTATCATCCAGAGGCTATGTCAGGACCTTTTTTTGAGAACAAGGAACGACAGCTGCTCATGTATGGAGCTGGGAAAAGTGATCAAGCGGTCAAAAAAGTTGCAGAGGTGAGAATTTTGATGATCAGATGGGTTAGATTGAGAGAAGTGGCGAGGGGCGGGGCGTAAAGATGTCGGCGGCGTACCGAGATAATCGAGTTTCTCAGCTCGGCGCTCGCTGAGGCGCAGTAGCAGCGATGGCAGATCTGGACGCGGCGCCACCTGCTCTTCCAGAAGAACGAGCGTATCGAGATCCTGCAGAGGCTCGAATTTCCTTGGAGAAAAACGTTGAAACTAAATAAAGAAAATTTTCTTTAAGAAATCGATGTAGTACCAGTATCGATTTTGTCATTTTCGAGGTAATCAGACGAAACCTGCGCGAAACGCAAAAACACACTTTTGGTTTTTTTAATTTTTTTTTTTGAGAAATAAACGACCTGATGCGATCGAGCAATCAAATCTTGAAGTTGAATGCTAATTGATTATGAATGCGTGATCTCCTATTCAACAGACGCTGGTAGAACGCACGACACCCAAAAGCTGCACGAGACGCAAAATCACAGTTTCCCCTCTATCACAGATACAAATCCACTTTAATCCACATCCTGTGTAAAATAATCTACATTTTCTACCGCAACTCACAGGCCTCTACCGTCACCTCGATTCTACAGTAACCCTCTTCCATCTTCACTACCGTCCCTCCAGGTTCTACCGTAAACTCAGGGTATTATACCGTAACTCAGCAGCTCTATAAAGACTGACCTTGGTGCTCTTAGCGGCCGTCTTGATCTTGCCGGACGTCGAAGATGATTTGCCATCTTCAGAGAGGCACGGGAAGCCGCCCTTGAGAGCAAAATATATTTGACTCCAGAGACTAACGCATCAAAATTATAGCCCTGCCCCAGACCCGCGTGGATTCGTGTTTCATGAAAATTTTATGAATCGTGAAAAAGATGAGTACCCAATGGAGTGACCACTTGCGGCTTTTTTTGAATCACAATTTCTGGATGAAAAGAAAACAAAGGTCGTCGACTGAACCACAGTTTATTTGGTTTCCGGGGTGTTTCAAACCGCGCCTTCGCCTAAATGTTTTCGACTCATTTACATGAGCAAAAATTTACTTCATCCCACCTCATAATATTGTCTCAGCTGCTCCATTGCCCGAGAGCCATAGCCCATGCCTGAAAAAATGCGTGAATGAATGAACTAGCGAATGAAAAGAGAACGAAACTTGGTTGTCGAGTGATTCTCTTCGCCTCACCTCTATACGGATAACAGCTTTGACGCGAGGAGTATTGATTATTTTCTTGAGAAGAAAAAGAGATAAAATAAACGACGAACGAACACGCCGAAAACAACTGGATCTTGATGGGAAACGCTTTTTTTACCTATAATCTCGCACATTCCTTCAATTATTCATCATAGCACTACTGTGGGTCCTGAATTTCACGATTTTCCCGCGCACCCCCCTCCTACGTAGTTTTTTCTGGAAGTTCTAGTCACATACGCTGTCCATCGCTGACGACTTGTGAGCACGAACCTTGATAGTTGGGATGTACTGCAATGCGCACAATTCGCCCGCCGCTCAGCGATGAAAAGTCCTTGTCCTGTGAATTGAGAAATTGCTAAAACTATCTCTAACCAGAACTGTTTCACGCCATCAGATGAATGGATCACGTGCTTTGGCCAAATGTTTTCGATTTGTAAGCTTCGAAACTTGAGAAACTCGATAAAACTGAAAATCACCAAAAACTGTGTAGAAATTGTCCATGGAATCAGATCGCCAGCAGCTCGCTTGCCTACTGTAAATGAATATTATCAGATTCAAACGTCCGTTTCAAGACTCGAAGCGGACGTTAGGCTGATGGTGATACCATCGATCGACAAGCCAGTCTATGAAAGAAACTGTCGTATCAAATGATTCAAAGTCCTTTATTGAAACCCACTCGAGCTAGGGCGTACACCGTAATCGACGCGGCACAAGGTCCGAAACTGCCGATAAGTAAGCGAGGACCCGCGGCCACCCAAGGGCGGGGTGCGCCGAAGATGCGAACAGCCTACACCAAGATCAGACTTTGCTCACTGAATATAGGCACGCTCACTGGGCGGGGTCTCGAACTAGCGCAAGTCCTGCTGAAGAGAGGTGTTGATATAGCGTGTATACAAGAATGCAAGTGGAAGGGATCAGTCTCACGAGTGATTGGAAGTGGATTTCGGTTGTGGTATCATGGCACCGTGGCGAATCGTAATGGAGTCGGAATCGCCATGAGACCTGCCCTTGCCGATTCCGTCACAGAAGTGATCCGAGTAACTGACAGACTGATGGCTGTAAGAGTTGACGTGCATGATAAGCAATTATTTGTCATTTCGGCTTATGCACCGCAGACCGGTTGCCCGGAAGATGAGAAAGATGCCTTTTACCAAGATCTCGAAAGCCTTTCCATTCGAAAGCACCCGGAGGAGATATTGATTATCGGAGGTGATCTGAACGGACATGTTGGTCGTGAGTCTGACTCATACCCCGATGTGCATGGTGGCCATGGGTACGGTACCAGAAATGAAGACGGAGTCCGTATTCTAGCCTTCTGCCAAGCAAAGAGCCTGCTCATTGCGAATACGCAATTCAAGAAGCGAATGAGCCACATGGTCACCTACAGTAGTGGTGGTAAAACATCGCAGATCGATTACTTCCTGACCGAGAAATCCATGCAGAGAGATGTAATCGATTGCAAAGTGATCCCCTCTGACGGCATTGCTCCCCAGCATCATGGCCTTTATCTTGATATCCGAGTGAAAAGCAAGAAGCACCGGAAACCAGTGAATCACAGCGAACCACGGATCAGGTGGTGGAAAGCAAACGAAACTGTGAACCGACATGCACTTGGACGCCGTTTGTATCTTGGTTTCCTGCCGGCATTTATGTACAATGCCTACCCGCGAAGCGTGAACGAACACTGGGACTTCATTGCGAAGACAGTAGTGGACGCGGCGACAGATATTCTGGGTAAGACTCAGCCCGGCCGGAAACACATCGAGAAAGAGACATGGTTCTGGAAGCCGAAAGTACAAGATGCGGTTAGCGCGAAGAAACTGGCAATGAAGAAATGGAAGCTGTCGCGATGCGAACCGGATAGAGAAAATTACGTGTTAGCTCGGAAAGAGGCGAAGAAAGCGGTTGCCTCTGCGAAAGCGGATGCGACCGCCGATCTCTACGCCAGCCTGGACACGAGAGAAGGAGAGAAGATGATATACAGACTCGCTCGCAATAGACACGATGCCAAGAAAGATATCCGTCACGTACGAATTGTGAAAGACTCGGCTGGACAGATACTCAGAGAAGACCAGCAGATCTGCGACCGGTGGAGAGAACATTTCAACGATATATGCAACACTGAGTTCCCACATCCGCCGATATCTTGCTTGAAACCAGTCAAGGGTCCTATCCAGCCATTCACGCTTTCTGAAGTGAAACGCGCGATATCCGCGATGGCCAGAGGCAAGGCGACTGGTCCAGATGACGTGAGTGCCGAGGCCTTCAAGCTGGCAGGAGACGCTGCAGCACAACATCTGACAGTACTCTTCAATCGAATAATGACAGAAGGAGTTGTTCCCAAGGCGTGGAATACATCGTCCACTGTCCCTATCTATAAAGGGAAGGGAGATGTGTCTTCCTGTGGGAGCTACCGCCCGATCCGACTCCTGCCACACGGCATGAAAGTGTTTGAAAGAGTACTCGATACCAGAATCCGAGATATTGTGAAGATCAATCGAGCACAATGTGGCTTCGTGAAAGAGAGCGGCACCACTGACGCAATTTTTGGCCTGCGAATGCTCATAGAGAGGCACCTGGAGAAGAGAGTTCCACTGCATGCGGCTTTCCTGGACCTCGAAAAGGCATTCGATCGCGTACCCCATGACCTGATAACGCACGCGCTACGAGATCATGAGGTGCCGGAAGAATACGTGAAACTTGTCATGGCAATGTACGCGAGTTCCCAGAGCACAGTGAGATGCGCAGCTGGCACGACCAAGAGTTTCCCCATTACTGTTGGAGTGCACCAGGGCTCTGCTCTCTCGCCTCTTCTGTTCATCGTTGTCTTTGACACGATAACAAGAGGGAAATACGAGCGCCTGCCATATGCCCTCTGTTTTGCAGACGATGTCTGTCTGGCCTCCCCATCACGATCCGAATTGGAAGCACTGGTACAACAGTGGAAAGACGCGCTAGATCGTTATGGGTTGAGACTGAACACGATTAAAACTGAATACATCGAATTTGGAGAACAAACCAACGGCACCTTGACGATATCCGGCGAAAAGCTGAATAAAGTGAAAGAATTCCGATATCTTGGATCGCTTGTAACCCCAGAAGGTGGAGCCATGAGAGCAGCCGATCATAGAGTAAATTGTGCTTGGCTCAAGTGGCGAGAAATGACTGGAGTTCTCTGCGATAGGCGAATGCCAGTAAAATTGAAGGGCAAGATTTACCGCACGGTGGTGCGCCCAGCACTACTGTACAGCTCCGAAACCTGGCCTAGCACGGCAAAAACAGATCAGAGACTTCATACCGCCGAGATGAGAATGTTACGGTATTCACTTGGAACCACGAGGTTTGACCGAGTTAGAAACACCATCACGCGAGCAAAGATGGGGGTTGCCCCGATTGATGAAAAGGCGAGAGACAGCCGTCTTCGATGGTACGGCCATGTACTGAGAAGGAACCCGGAAACGGTAGCTCAAGTAGCTCTGAACCTGGAAGTGGCTGGAAAGCGCCCGCGAGGCAAACCCAAAACCCGATTCTTGGACGTCATAAACAAGGACATGCAAGCCCGTTCACTCACCGTGAACATCGCCTACAATCGAGTGGCGTGGAGAAAAAGGACAAGAACGGCGGACCCTGCAGCCTCCTAGGACGGCGCGGGAATTAACGCAAGGAAGAAGAAGAAGAAACGTCCGTTTCTCATTAGAAAGAAATTACAAATACATAGCACCATCAAAAAGCACCCGTTCTGCAGGATAATCAGAACACAAGCGTTACATGAATGTAGCAACTATTTTTTAAACATTGTACTAATTGCAAGATGTGAGTGTCTTTGTCCAAATATCTTCGGGCGAGGACGACTGAGGGTGAAAAATAGCAGAAACGAGTCCTGTTACCTCCAGTCATAGCTGCGCCAACTTGATCAGTCGGCAGAGCGCCCTCCAGGCATACCTGGATCACGACCAGCACCTGATGAAGACAGAGATGTGCTCTGATTATTTTTTAACCGGATTGATAAAAAAATCAAATTTGAACCCAGGAAAAATTTACTGTAATCCGAAGCCACCTCTCAGCTGATTACAATCATGACAACAGAACAAATCACCTCCTTACCCTTACACATTACCCTTGGCCTTACACAACTCATCCTCCAAACACTACAGTACCTAATCTCTCTCGCTCTCTCCCCCCCGCCTACCGTAACCGAACCTACCGTATCCCCCTCTCTCTGACTCACCTGGGGCAGACTTGATTGCTCCTTATCGATCGGCGCCATGAGAACAAATAAGTGATGAGCGGGAGCATCCGAGAGTAGCTGCAGAACGATTGAACTACACTTGATACAAATCATGACACGCTACTATTTTAATGAGACACGAATAAACGTCTGCGAGAACGTTTAGAAACTAAGAAAAATGATATCACGCTTTCCGATTGTCCTAAATGAGATGAATAACACATTGAACTGCGCCTAACCTTTTCAAATTAAATCATGATGATGTACACTGTTACTTTAGCGTGTATTACAGGAGAAAGTAGAAATTCTAATAAAAAAACCAATCAATCAATCAATCAAGGATCACCTGCAAATCATTGGGCTGATTCTTGTAGTGGGCAGATACGTAGATTGCTACGAGCTGCTGCAGGAACGTCTCCGAGGCGCGATGAAACGAGAAGAGCGTATCGCGATTGACGTAGTATCTGGAAGAACCTACCGTAACTACCAACAAATCTCTCTACATCTCCTCTCTCTCTTTCTCTCCTTCTCTCTCTCTCTCTCTCTCTCTCTCTCTCTCTCTCTCTCTCTCTCTCTTTCTCTCTCTCGTGAGCTAGGGTTAACCAATGTAGATGCAAGTAAGTAGTTGTTTCCTAAAAACCAGAAATGACTACCGCAACCCTCTCATGCCACTGATCCCAACACCGCAACCCACTCACAATTCGCAATCCGCAGCGGGCGGCATGCCAGCGCCAACATTCTTTGCCAGCGTCGTGTTTGCATCCAGACAGAGTAGCTTATTCAGCCATGATTCGATCTGAAGGAAAGAATGAACAAATTTTCATTTCGTTCATTGGAATTTGTATACACATACTGAAAACAAGAGAGGTGGGTACATTGTATAATCTAGTAATACAAACAATTTTGACGAGATAGATTTCGAACTTGTTGGCACGACGTGGAGCGTGAAGCTAGAGTCCACACTAAATATGGAAAAGCACTCTCGAAATTGTGATCCAACCCTGCTATCTTTTCTTT
Organism: Hololepta plana; assembly: GCA_963695495.1. Taxonomy (NCBI): domain Eukaryota; kingdom Metazoa; phylum Arthropoda; class Insecta; order Coleoptera; family Histeridae; genus Hololepta; species Hololepta plana. The sequence continues at coordinate 15,079 of CAVOJK010000268.1, read as the reverse complement.
GATTTTCCTTATTATTTTTCTATTTTTTGTTCATCGCGTGATGTGCGTGAATGGGTGTTTCCCCCCTCCGATAACTTATGGATCAATTAATTTCGGGAAAAAAATCAAACAAAATATGAAAAAAAAGAAAAAGAGAAGCTAACCGGATCATTGGCTTTGTAGCGAATGCTCTCTTCCAGTGTGATTTCGTGCAGCTGTCGACCTATAAAAACTACTCTCTATGAAACTTTCAGTGCACCACTGTCGATCGTAACTCACAAAAAAGTTCACGCATTTCTCTGGCCTACGCAAAAATACATACATGAAAAGCGAAGCATCCAAGATCGTCAGGGTTGTCAGTCACTCAACGAATACCCCGTAGGGTACTTACCCTTCGATAATGATCTAGGGTACTTACCCTTCGATAGGGCAGCGCCCTTCTCGCCCTTGCCATGGCCTGCAGATTGCTTGCGCAGCTGATCGAGCAGCTTGAGTGAGAGCGAGCGGCCAGTGCCCTCGTAGCCATTGATTGTTGAGGCGAGAAAGACGAGATATGGGCCTGAAACGAAGAAAATCTTCAGTGCATAGAGGAGAAGCCACCATAGCCTTGTGGTTTCCACAAGAAGTTATGAAAAGTGTGACGGGGGTTCGACCCAAACCACTGGCAGATTTTCTTTTGCAAGTTTCTAGAGATAACCAGAACAGGCCAAATACGCAAGTCACAATGTTGGGCACTCGCTGCGACGGATGAAAAGAACAGAGAAATTGTTTTTTTTGCAAATTTTTCAGCGCCTTTCTATGTAGCTTGCAACATTCATGGAACTTCTATGATGGAAGTATAACCTATTCATGTTTACTCGTGTATAATTGGATCCATGAAGTGCCTCAATCAGCTTCACGTTGGAGCTCACAAATCAGAAACAAAATTCTCATGATGTTAGCTTTGCGTCTCTCCATTTCTCTTTAATTTAGGCAACTCAATATCTCGATTATTATCTGATTTTCCAGATAGTGGACTTTTTATCAAAAAGATCATCAAAACTCGCAGGTCATGCTTAGTCATGCGCTCTCCACGTTTTCGCATTTCACCTTTCAGCACAACGTTTCCACGCAAAGGCCATAGGTTCTGGGAGGATAGTAGTTAACGGGGCCAATCGAATTCGCTATCCGTGTGAGAGCGCGAAAAAGTAGAGAAAACTAATCATATCGCGAAGGGGTTTAGCAGGATTGGAGTATGCTCAAAATGGCATGCACAAGGAGTTCAGACTTGGAGTTTGTTGAGAGGGGTGGGTTAGAGACGAGGGGAGAGAGAGAGAGAGAGAGAGAGAGAGAGAGAGAGAGAGAGAGAGAGAGAGAGAGAGAGAACTCGAAAAGTGGCGCGGCGCATAATGAGACTACGTCTACACTACGCCCTATTTTTCTAGCGTGCAATCACACCCGGGAGTCTATGCTCTAATATCACTTCCTCCTAGATATTCATCGCATCAAAACAACTCTACCAGTCTCATGAGCTAGCCAGCGACAACCAATGACTTCTTCTACATCAACTCCTATCGAGCTCGTAGGAGATACCGTAGCTCCCGATGATCTCGGCCTCGGCTATGATCCGCTAATCTACGGATGCACTTTCGCGGCTAGCTCCATTTTCTTCTTGCTCACGTATGCGTTGATCAATGTGGTGAGAAAGGATTTTTTTTAGATTTCATTTGCAAATTGTTTTCGTACAACGCTACAAACACTTTAGATAAAAGTGCTCTTCTTTTGAAAAATCATTGCTACTCGAAAGCGCCTGTTCATGAGTGAAATATTGACAATGCCATCATTGAGTTACTCATTTACCAGTGAAGTGATGTAGAACGAATTGAAAGAACTCTGTTCGCGCTGAACTTTCTTACACTGTGAGGATTATTCAACTTGGAAAATTTGCTTGGTTCTGAGAAAAATGACCGTCAGACTCGAAGAGTGCAAAAAACGGTATTTCGGATATACTAAGCACTGAAATTGATCTAACTTTGGAGTACTCCATGAAAATTCAGTCGTTTGTTTGTGATACACATGAAATGCTTCATCACTATGATTACAGATCTATCTGCTCGACCCCGAGTACTCTGCTGCCTACGCCTATCGCATCATGCTGCGCGCAGGACTCATTCATGCACTACAGCTGCTCGTTCATGTCCTCACTGCTATTCTTGTTCTGACGCAGACTCAAATGCCATTTTGGATCAATAAGGTATGTATGTGTGTACGTCTGAACACACAGACTTCTACGCAATCAAAATACGCCGCCGAGCACTAGTGTTATACGCAATAAGAGCTTTTTTTGCGCAATACTGGGGGGATACTCGTTCCTGGTGCAATGATAATCCATATCAGATTATCGGCGCAATCTTCACAGCATGCTGGTTCACTATGCTTCTCGAGATGACCTCTCTAGCTATCAATCGATTGCTGACTGTTGTTTTTTATGCTAAAGCTAGTAGATTGTACGACAAGAAGATGCAGTGGGTCAGTTATCTCATCTGAAGTTCTGATTTGCCATATTGATTTGTAAGAGGGAGATCTAAATTCACCGCTATTAGGAGGGTTCTTTACTCCAACTTTCAAATAGACTATCGCAGGCTCTACGAATTCTCACAGTAACAGTCTTCATTCTCATTACAGTCTTGAAGTTATTACCAGGTTCGTCGATTTCATACATTCTATGCTACAAAACAATGGCGAGAACTACTGGATGGATCATCGAGATATCCAAAACATTACGATCGAAACTGCCAGGCAACAGCTACATTTTTATCACTGCTTCTTTTGGTTGGGGCCCGCCAGCAGACGATGGCCAGCTCTCCTTTGTTATGAGAAAAGTTAGCTCTCTTCTAAATTGTTACTTTTTTTCTCTCGAAATTTTGGAATCAAAATTGACGCTGGTTCATTTCCCTTTGTTTTTGAAACCAAATTTTCGGAAGGCTCGTCTTGTAGATGACTCTTCAGGTTAGTCAATATCTGATGATAGTTATGGAAGCTATCACTGTGCTATCCTATTCTGTGATCTTATTCTTCATTCGAGCAAAAGCTTCAAAGCGGTTTTCATCACGGGAGCGAAATATTACTATTCAGGTCGGAGCTCCCACACATTACAGTCCTCTTTAAAGATTTTCTAACCCGAGTCGTAGTAAAATCGTGGTGCGCAACAACCATTATTTTGCTAATTCACACATCGTGCACACAATCCACGCCACAAGTCCTCCACGTGGCCTCTCCCTCCTCGGTCTCTTTTCAGTTTTTGTGCAACGAGCCCACTGGCATTCGAAATCAACTATCACCAAATATGATGAAAAATACAGGGCAGATAGAGTTGGGTGTGATCTACACTATAGGATATGTGAAATTCCTCTCTCGTCGAAAAACGGTTCGGGTTGCACAATCTTTAAAAGAGTTCCAGTCCTATGCAGTTCTAATCAACATTAGCCCACTTATTGGATGAACCAAAGTCTCTATATTCTCATTATCCGGAATACGCTCTCCTCTACCTTATCGTAACTAGACGAAAATGATTTGGAAATCATTTATGAAAAAGTTTCAGATGTTCTGGTCTGGAACATACAATGTTATTATCTGGGTCTACTGGACATATCTCGAGTATCCTGTATTTGGCGGCACTCTTATCGCAAATTTCGTCTCTGTCCACATGTGGATACTGCTCAATGGCATAAATGTGCCGATTATGGTCGTTTTTAATCCGTGAGTTCATTTTTGTTTGATGAAAATTCCCTGACTTTTTCATTCGAAACATTTTCGGAAAATTTGATGTTTGAAAGTTGGGAATTTCATCATTTGTACAAGTGAGCTTGAGCCGGTAGGAAATCCAGTAGTGTGTGATAAGCGCAGCTGATTATCGACTTTTCACAGGCGCCTGAGGCGTGTAATGTTCGGCTTTCTGCGCACGGGTCGCATCAGAGTCGAGAGCAAGATTGCAATCTCTACACATCAGCCAACCAAGATTGTATCGTCTTCTAATCATTGATCATCTAATGATAAAATCTGTTTTACTTTTCATATGGATCTTTCGTTGTTATCAACAACTTGTTAATCGAGGCTGAGAATTTCAGACTCCATAGAGTGGGTCAGAATAGTGCAGCTTACGCGGCGCGGTTAGATGTGAAATCAGTCCGCAGATGTGATTTTTCAAGAAGAGGAGACAGTCAACATAACTCCTCACTTTCTCCGCTCGTCAGAAAACACTCTCGTTATTGAAACGAAGTTAAACATGTGGGATGAATTACTACTTCAGGAAGGATTACGTAGGGAACAATTGTCTTGTGAAGGTCCGCGATCGCAACGCGAAACGATCACATAGCCAAGTTGAAACTCAACAACAACAAAATGGACAAAATATTCTCGCTTTGAAGCTAGAGACCGGAAAAAAGCAACTTTCGCGCCACAGGGACAAGAGTACAAACTCGTTATCAAAAACTGTAATTCATATCTCGCTTCGTCTCGAGGCTATTTTGCTGGATTTTGAGATGTGCGGTGATATCAGTCTTATGAACTAATCTGCCAAGTTTGATCATCATAACCCTAGGATGAAGCGAGATATGAATTACAGTTTTTGATAACGAGTTTGTACTCTTGTCCCTGTGGCGCGAAAGTTGCTTTTTTCCGGTCTCTATTTGAAGCTTCCAATCAATGTGATTGGACAGTGCTGCTATTTTGATGACCTATCCCAGCACCTTCTCCTACGCCTAGGGCAGAGTGTGTAAGCCAAAGAGTTCACAACAGAGCGCAGTCATCCAAAAACCTCTGCTACTCCCACATTTTATTCTGCCATGCTTATCATATCGTCAGATTAGGTGAAGGGAAAGGGGTAAGAAAGGAAGAGAGATAAAGTTGCCGGCTTCTTGGAAATTGATTGATACTAACCAGAAATGAGTGCTCGCACGACTCCCAGACTCCCAGTGTCTGGCTCGTTGTTGCACAATTTTGTTTTTTCTCGTGTTATCATACTGTATCTGACTAGAAAAATTAGTTGATTGATTGATTGATTGTCTAACTGATTGATCGATTGATACTGACCAGAAATGAGTGCTCGCACGAGTGGCAACGGAATAGCAGCAGCTTCATCAACGACGACGAGCTCCGCCTGGCCGAGCTTGACCGCATCCGTTGGATGGATGTACTGTAAAGAAGGGAAATTTATCAATTTTTTATTGTTGACTCGTCGGGCGGCTGTCAGTGAATGCACATATTCGAAAGTTTCATACGATTTTGAACCAGTACAGTTTCCTATAGTAGCTTGGGGTACGTAAATGGTGCGACCATTCAGAGGTCATCTCAAAGTTCTTTGTGGAAGCAATTTTTGGATCGTAATCTCCTATTCATTCACAGAATTTTAAGAATCACAAATACTTTTCTAGATGCGAGACTCTAGTTTGAAAACGCCATGAACAACCGAAAGTGTGGAGAGAGAGTTAGTGGGAAAGTTCAAAGTGAAGGGTGAGGCATTGTTGATTTTGAAGTGACGTGAGAATGTCGCTATTTCGTCGAACACATTTTGCCATTCCACTCTATCTGATCGTCTCGATCTTTTCGTCCAACACTATTTACGATCAGTTTCACAATTTTAGGACTGCAAGAAAATTTGTATAGCACTTATTATATTTGAATACTTACGTACAACGTTTAATTTCAGAGAATATTGGCCTGGTTAACTCCAGGTTAACACTCGACCCTGGCCGAAAGCTGCAAATAAGTTAGCATGATAGGGGGAGTCGAACCCCGGTGATGAGAATGCTAGATGCGACCAATACCACTTGACCAAAGTGGCATAACCCCTTGAACGGGTTAGCGGGCACATGAGTGAGAGATGATTTGTCGGCCAGGGTCGAGTAATTGTCAGCCAGGGTCGGTTAATATTAACCTAGCAAATAATCACTGCTACCGTATACATCTCTTGCTCCTACCGTAACCCCTGCGCCCGACTACCGTATACCTGAATCGTCTGGCGATGCTGTCGATGTACATTGATGCGCATGAGTGCCTTGTTGAACTCGGCGGCAGTAGAGCGCACGAGCTCATAATCGGCGTGCTCCTAGAAGGATAACTATAATTCAAAAAATAGTTTAAAGATTTTACCACCCGAGTCGTAGTAAATTCGTGGTGCGCACAAACCATTGGTTTGCTAATTCACACATCGTGCACACAATCCACGCCACAAAGCATCCACGTGGCCCTCTCCCTACTCGGTCGCTTTTCAGTTTTTGTGCAACGAGCCCGGTGGCAGTCAAAATCAACTATCACCAAATTTGATGAAAATTTCAGGGTAGATAGAGTTGGGTGTGATCTACACTACAGGGTATGTGAAATTTCTCTCAGGTTGAAAAACGGTTCGGGTTGCACCATCTTTAAAAACAAGAGAATAGTTTAAAACTCTATGAATTGAAATGAAGCTAATTAGTTTTCAACCATCAATATCAACTCACCAAACTCATACTCAGATTTCAGAGTTTGAAGAAACCCGAAACTTCCTAGATGTAGCGGAAAAAAGAGAGAAATAGTCAGGTTGTGCTACTAAAACATACCACACATTGCGAGTTTTGTGGAAATGGAGCGTACAAAAATTGTGTTTCTCTTTCTACTAGGAATGTTTCCATTTTCCACAGCTCAAAGTTGGGCGGTCTCTGAAAAAAGTACGAAAACGCATAAAATTCACCTGATAGTCGAGCGAATCAAAGCCCTTGAGGACAAATTCGAAGAGCGTTCGCAGATTTTCCGGCGATGGCGAAGTGACGAAAATGTTCGTGTAGCCGAAGGCAATGGCGCCAGCGAGTGCCAGACCTGGGAAATTTATTGATTTAGTATTTACATTTTTCAGTAATTTGCGCTTTCAGCGTCTGATTCGAGTCATATAATTTACACTTTGAACGTCTGATTCGAGTCATATAATTCGTATAGCTTGTCAAGAAATTTCATGTATTTTTTGAATGCTCAAAAACACCTAAATCTAATTTTTTTTTAAATTCTGTTGTCCTTTTGAAAATTCTTTCGTTTCTATCTTGTTTCCCTGTTTTCTTCATTCCACAAACCCAATGCATCACCCGTAGAGCACAGATATCCACAGTCTCTCTCTCTTCTCTACCGTTTCCTCACCGAGCGCTGCAGACTTGCCACGGCCTCTCGCAGCCGTTAATGCAGCACGTTGCATCGAGCGACTTCTCGGTGACGCAGTCCAGAAGCCTGCACAGCTATCAGTTAACCGTTTATCGGAAATCAGAGTGTTTCCAATCGTCCAAACATGCAATGTTCTCATAAACGGCTATTACAACGTGCTACAGACTGGGCTTACAATGAGCTCATTTTATCAATTTATTGCCTCTTGAAAATATGCTACTCAACCACATCATCATTAGTCAATGCCAACAAAGCTAACCAGTAAGCAACCGCTGCAACTCAAACTCCTCAGATTATAGTGCGCTACCGTAACCTCTCACTCGGTATATAAATGGTGGGGGAACCCTTGCTACTCACTCAATCAGTTTTTTGAGAGTTACCGTGTTCTCAATTTCCCAACCTCTCAAGACTACTCATCCAGTGCTTCATAATGTTGCATAGTATACTTTGTATGCTGGATTGCCAAGCGATAAATCTAATCTAATCTAATCTAATCAAGACTACCGTACCTCAGCAGCGCCTTGCCCTGGCACGCAGTCTTGCACTTTGCCAGCAGTCCGCGATCGGCTTGGTGTCCGCGCATTGCTTCTTTCAGCTCTGCCAGCTCAGCGGCGCAGCAGAGTCCTGAGGTAGTGAATAATCTCTTACCTTGAATACCTTGAAGTCCGCTTTTCATCATTGTTTACCCCAACGATGCAGGACGCTTTTCTTCCACAATTCTCGTTCTTTGCGACTCGTCTCCATCTGTGGCCGAAGAGCTTGGATAGAGGGTCGCTCCACCTTGACGGTGGCCTTCCCAGCGGGCGTTTTCTGCCACGTGGGTACAAGTCGGTCACTCGGATTGTCCAGCGATTATCGGTAAGCCGGGCAACGGAATAATATCTTATTACTATTAAAATGCGAGAAAAGCGAAAAGCGGCAGTGGCTATCGAACAACAACCCTATCAAGAAATTAGAGACCGTAAAAACGCAATTTTCGCGCCACAGGGGCATGAATGCAAACTCCTTTTCGAAAACTGTAATTCATATCTCGGTCCGTCCTGAGGCTATGAATCTGAATTCTGGATGTGCGGTAATATCAGTATTATGAATCAATCTACCAAGTTTGACGATCATAGCCCCAGGACAAAGCGAGATATGAATTACGTTTTTTGAAAACGAGTTTGTACTCATATCCCAGTGGCGCAAAATTGCGTTTTTACGGTCTCTACTAGAAATTCTCATTGGTTACTTATTGTATTGTGCTGTCCGGAAGGAGATAAAGTATAGAGTAGTTTAGAAGATGGAGTATAATTCCGTCCCCTAGGTCATCAGACCACCCACGAGTCGTTCAACTCTTATGACTCGCAGAGTCCTGAGTCAGTGATAACTTGCGGAGAAACTACTATCAATTTTCATCACTTGACGACATCAAGATATTTGCAAGTCTTTTGTTGCGCAATTTGTGTTATTTTAGTGATCTTGCAATGAAACTTTTGAAGCTGTTATTAACAGACCATCCAGGAGGATCAACTCCTACCGTGTAGCACTATCAGTTGAGCCATAGTAATGATCAATCGATCAGTCTGCTGCTGCTAGCTCACCTCCTTGATCACAGGCTCCTTCTCTAGCTTGGCAATGTGCGATGAGATGGGCAGAACGTTGAGTGTGTCATCAAGCACGGCACACGCCTGGAATAATTTTATACAACTGCAATTTTGAAACCAAGCTCCTCTCTTTTCAAATCCACTTTACTCAGTGACTGAATGTAAGATAGCAAAGAAACACTTCTCTAGATCTAAATGCCATTCTAAGATACTCGAATATGCGAGTGCTACAAAGTCCCAAATAAAATGTCGACGGCTAGAAATGCAACCAATAAGTTTTCGAACGTTCTTCTCGAAAGAGAGACGAAACCAGTATTTTCAACAAAAACTTCACGATCAAATAAATACACCTATTTTAAACAAACGAAACGAATGGGAATTCGAGAAAAATCTTGATTAACTAGAAAAACAATTATTAAAAACGCACTTACAGCTGCCCAGCGATAGAATAAATCGCTCATTGAAGCGCGGCACAATTTCCTGCTCTGCGTGAGTACGGTAGCGATTGTGCACATCCTGTAGAGATTGAAGAGTAGTTCAAAGATACAGTAAACTAGTAACAAGCAGGCATGCCTCTGCTGATGCCATCGGACTAATTTCGATCGGTGTAATCTCGAGCTGCGATTCCCAGGTTTTCAGAGTTTCCAAACTTGGGTGTACTTGGGTGATGTTATTGTCACCCTCGTTGTTCGCAATTTCATAGTGTATCTGACGAGATAAATTTGATTGATTGAAACTTGGGACCGAGTTATGAGCTCCGCAATAGTTTGAGTACTGGCAAACTGTACACGCAGATTTTCTCTGCTGGCCACAAACTCTCTCTTCCATACCGTAGATGCGATTTCGATTTATCAAACTCGCAAAAAAATTGTCTCTCTGCTACAAGTGTGTTTGTGTAGCAGACGCTGCACATAGCTTCACACTTCACAGATTTTCATTTTTGGTTTTGTCCTTGCAAGTTTAATTCAGGTTCCCGGAAATACAAAAACTTCGTTCACCTATTCCCCTACGTCTCTCTATTTATTTTCCTGACTTTTGTATCCAGTAATATGGTGACAGCGGAGTGAGGGACAGAATTTATCACAGTTATAAAGCTACTAATTGCGCAAAAATTCGCACTTGGAACGCTTCCTGGACAATTTACACTGACCATGGTGAGCGTATACAGCTGACGCAGCGAGCTAACAGAGCGCATCATGAAGACGATCAGACCTGCAGAGAGCTCGCTGAATTTACTTCATATTCCGGTGGATGGGCGAGAATAACATGCCCCTAGCTACTTTTACTCCAATCTCAATGGCACTATGATGATTATCAGTTTTGTTAGTGTCCAAAATAAGTATTATCATTACATGTGCACTACCGTAATCGTAATTTAAGATTTGTGCTACCGTAAACTTAATATCACAAGGGCACTGCCGTAATCCCGCTCCCACTAACCTCCACCCTCTACAGTCTCGATTGTTCGTGCAAGCGTATTCGGCGTGAGCGCCTCGAAATCCTGGAGAAAAGTCATGACATTGCATTTTCCGTGAACTCATCTTTTTGAGAAGGGTGAGAGAGGGAAAGGTGAGACAGGGGAAGGAGAGAGAGAGAGAAAAAAAAAAGAGAGAGAGAGAGAGAGAGAGAGAGAGAGAGAGAGAGAGAGAGAGAGAGAGATACTTAGACGTTGAGGCCAACCTGAAGAATAACCATGCCAAGGTATTACCAAGAATATTCTGCGTCTCAGAGTAGTAGCAATATCTGAAAAAATTGGTTTTTCAGGAAATGAAAAAATGAACTTTATTGAATTTTACTTTCGTTCTCGGAATTGTGAAATTAATGTCTTTACGCCTTCAAAGAAGGAGGTAAGTCTTATTGACGAATACTGTGATCAGTGGCTCAAGTGATGCAACAAAATTGACCAACTCGCCAAACGAAATTATTAGATTAATTTCGGCGACACAAAGTGACCATCTTTTGAGAAAAGCTAGATGACCACCAGTGACTAATCCAACCCTTTCTTCTCGCACTTCACACATCAATTTGAACACATTTGAAAACCTCGCAAACACGATCGCTCTGCGATAATTTCAAAGAAAATATATGACGCACTCCGAAGAGTTTCACATAAATGTGCACTCTCACCGAGAGTGGTTCTTCCGATAAAAACACTTTTCGAAACACCATAAACTCTCCCCTGATGCACTTCGCATCGAACAGTGTTTGAAAGGCTTCTCCATACCGGATCCTTTTACTAGCCTCTCAAGAACGTTCTCACGGAGTTTACGCATTTTATTAATTTTGCCTCTTTCTAATCTCAGCCCATGACGAGTCGACAGTTTCACTCTTATCAAGATATGACAATTCCTGGTGATATCATCCAATAATGTCCACTATTTTAGTTTCTCCTGAGACTATGAGAATTTTTGCTCAACAAACCTAATCTGCGTAGAAGAAATGAAGACGTCGAACGCGTCGTCATCCTGCATATTTCCCTTAATTACTTTTCATCAAACTATTTGTTTCATCTGCTTTTTTTCCGAACTCAGCTTGTGACCTTGGTGGACTACTGTAGCTCTCCGTTAGTAAACTCACACTTACTAGATCGATAAATCATCGAAAAAAGGAAGTAAGAAAATGACATCGTTCAGATACTGTACTTTGAGGCTACACACTATAGCTTACGCTATCTAGAGATGACTCAAAAAAATAATTTGGGTCATCTATAGTATATTCATCTATAGCGTCTATAGGGTGATCTATAGATTCTATACGCACCCGGACGTTAATCTTGGAGACTGCCAGCTTTCTCTTGAGATCCTTCATTCGCTTCTTGCGATGCGACGAGAAGCCGAGATCTTTCTGAACAATGTTTGTAGATTTTCAGATAACTTTATTGTAGTGCTAAGTTAGTTTATTGCCAACAGTGGCACATAAATTATTTCATTTTATTGCAGCGCTACAGTAATTTATTGATCACAGTTATAGGCACATTAACTTATTTACTGCTTTGATACAGTAATCATCATCCTAAATGAGCAGGTGAGTTCACGTTTCTACTTTCTTTATGATCTGCAGGAAAGGCATGAGCGGATAGTCTGTTGGCCGCGTATGATCACATCCCACCTTCATCACTTTGATGGTACTGTACTCTCTCTCTCTCTCCCTCTCTCTCTCTCTCTCTCTCCCTCCCTCTCTCTCTCTCTCTCCTCCCTCTCTCTCTCTCTCTCTCTCTCTCTCTCTCTCTCTCTCTCTCTCTCTCTCCCTCTCTCCCTCCCTCCCTCTCTCTCTCTCTCTCTCATCTCTCTCTCTCTCTCTCTCTCTCTCTCTCTTCTCTCCTCTCCCTCTCTCTCTCTCTCTCTCTCTCTCTCTCTCTCTCTCTCTCTCTCTCTCTTTTCTCTCTCTCTCTACCACCAACCTTGTAGCACCACAGTACTGTAGGACGCGCTGATACCGTAGCCTTAGAGAGCATGTGATGCAGAATGACAGCCTGAGCATAGAATAATCATCACAAGTTTTCAACTTCACTTCCGTTTCTATAATTCTTCCTTTTATCTGAAAAGTATGAGATAGGCTGCAAGAAAATCAAAACATTCTTCAGAAGTGATCAATGGCTCTAGTCTTCTCTGAAACATGAAAGCGCCCACCTGGTCTCGCGCCTTATCGCCAACAATTGCAAACATTGATCGATGTCCGCACGCGACGCCGCGCTCGATGAGCGTGCGGATGCGATTATCGAGTTTGGTGCGGCCGCCGCCGCCTCCGTGTCCCGAACCGGCCTCCTTCCGAGGCCGGCCCTCATCATTGGCGCTATCAGGCATGGACGTAGGCTTAATTTAGCAGTCCTGCGAAAGATATTATTCTTTTGCAACTTTTTTATTCGTCGTCAAGGCCCAGAACAATAATGTGGGGGGCTCGGATCAGTTTGAAACTATACGGAGACCTTTTATAACCGTTCCGAATACATGTAACAAAGGCTTCTCCCTCGGAAGTGGTGAGAGAGATCTCGTGCAGAAAAAAAATGGTAAAGTTCTGAGCACTGACGCAAGTTTTGTCGGCTATTGTTCTGCATCTGCGTATCTCCAGTTCTACTACTCTCTACCCATATTTCTCCTTGACGTCGTAAGACATCTTTCCATTTTCAATTGCCATCCAGAAACAATAGAAAACCAATTTCAAAGTAAAAAAGAACAATCTTGATCTGTCTGCATACATACACACGTGTGAGTGCGTCATACTGAACAGAACTTTCTTGGTTACGCGCGCCCGCATTGTTTTGACTGTGATATAAAGAGCTTCATTCCGCGTTCGATTAGATACGGAGAATTAAGGAGAGGGAGATAGGGAGAGAGAGGGGGAGAGAAAGAGAGAGAGAGGAATAGAGAGAGATTGACTCATTGTGACTCTTTGCTCTAGTCGAGATTTCGTAAATTATCTTCCAGGGAGCGCGGACTCTGAGCTCCGGGTGAGACACCGCGATGGCGCTCTCCTCAACTTGCTGGGCTCTGCTGATCACCGTGAGTGCGCAAGCAGGCTTCTTTGCTTGCGCAGCTCCGGTGTCTGAAGCGAGCGGCATCGAAAGTGCGTTACATTTTGACACTCAAATGTTTGAGACTCATAATCAGCCGGACTTCAGAATTCTCTACCGTAACGCTATTACGGAGTTGTCCAGGTCCTTATCAACTAATCAGACTAATGGATTATCGATTCCAGCTGATCACAATCAGCTTCTGCCATCGCCATATTCACAGATTGCCTCAGTCGACAATGAATGGAGAAATGTTAGTTAGCGATCGAGTAGAATGCTTCTCGGGCTTATCGTTAGACAGAGAAGGAACTGAAACTCACAGAGTCCACAAGGGTCTCAGATCAATCGACACTATGTTAGTGAACCACTCGAGCCTGACCATGAGCGTGAGTAGAAGACCATAACCCTCCTCTCAATTCCAGGAAGCAGTCAAGCAAATGTGGGCAGAGCGCACAGCAATGTCCTTTACCCCTCTCGTTCAACTTGAAGTGAGCTACAGTAGTGGCCAAAAAGGTAACATATTTTGGTTTTTCTACTGTAACTCTTTGAAAACGCAATCGATCGCCTCGATTTTTTTACCGTTATTGGTGCTGGGCATAACAATGTGTTGCTCAAGATTTCAGGTTTTCATGACCTCATTGGGCTGAGAACCAGTTCATCTTATAGAAACTCATTTCGCTCAATTTTCTCCGATTTTGAAAATTCATCTCGTATTTCTTTCTACGTGCATATTTTCGACTTTCGCTTTTTGTCACACTCTCACCAAGTTGTTCTCAACTTGAAAAAACGTGTTCCGAACTCTCGAAGCTTCATAGCGGTGAACAGAGCCGGGCTCGAACCAAACACAATCTGCTGTGCTGGTTTTTTGCAGTCAAAAATCTATATCTCTTGCCTACAAGAAGTTAGAAACTTGTGTGATAGCTCAAAAAATTCCTCGGAAAATTCTGAAAAAAGAACTGTACGTAATGGGTTCACTGAGCTGCCGTAGGATTCTTATCAGCGGAAATCGCTGAACCGCCATACAGCTCCGTGACTTTAGCGAGTCCAAAAAGCTTGGAATGGATATCAAAACGGTCGCCAACTTCTCCAATCGAGCGTCACTATGTGTGCAAGCGAAAACAAATGGGCCATGTCCACCGAAACTCCCACCCGGAGCGCTCAGGGACGGAAACGTGAGTGAGTGCAGGATAGGCTAGATCCAACTGTTACTGGCGGTCGCTTGTATGATCTCAGGGATGTGTCATAGGGAGAATTCTCGTTTCATGATTTATTTGAGACATTGCGTTTTCATCTAAAGCAGTTTTGGACTAGTTTGAACAAGCCTGATCATAAAATTTTTGAGCCCACTTTGTTCAGCGGTTGCAGTTATTTGCAGTACTATGTATTTCGATCTTAGGGAGAGCTAATGACAGTCAGTGTCAGCTAGACTATGAGGGCTTGATTGAAAAATTAGTCAATTTCAGTTTGGGTAGTTGCGGAGCCTCCTGATATAATATTCGGTTACTCTAGAACCCGTTTAGTGAGAAAAATCGATACAGCCATATAAGAGAGTCCGCGGTTTCCGGAATTGTGTGAATTCTACGGCAGCTCGGTAGACCCATTACGTACAGTACTTTTTCAGAATTTTCCGAGGAATTTTTTGAGCTATCACACAAGTTTATAACTTCTTGTAGGCCAGAGATATCGATTTTTGACTGCAAAAAACCAGCACAGCAATTTGTGTTTGGTTTGAGCCCGGCTCAGTTCACCGATATGGAGCTCCGAGAGTTCGGAACACGTTTTTTGAGTAGAGAACAACTTGAAGAGTGTGTGACAAAAAGCAAAATTCGAAAATATGCAC
>CAVOJK010000267.1:0-22979 GCA_963695495.1 Hololepta plana | reverse complement strand
TGGCCCTCTCCCTCCTCGGTCTCTTTTCAGTTTTTCTGCATAAAGCCCACTGGCACTCAGTATCAACTATCACCAAATTTGATGAAAATTTCAGGGTAGATAGAGTTAGGTGTGATCTACACTATGGGATACGTGAAATTCCTCTCACGTCGAAAAACGGTTCGGGTTGCACAATCTTTAATGCGGGACGCGGGCTTTCAGTTTTTCAGTTCAGCCCGCTAAAACCTGTACTGAGCGCGGGCTTGGTGACAAACGCCAAAGGTTATTCAGGCCCGCTCTGTACGCGGGATCCCGCGCGCTTCTCCCACCGGTCTAACTCTCTACGATAGACTGTTTTTGGTTGAGAAAAGCAAATAGACCGGGCATGAAACACGCGCGGGATCCCGCGTACAGAGCGGGATCCCGCGCTGAAACTGTAATTGAGCGGGCTTTTGCAAAGTTTTGCGGAAAGTGCAAAAGCCCGCGTCCCACAATAACAACTCTAGTCTCTGAGTCTTGTTTAGGGTCTTCTAGAAACGTGTGGTGACCAAAGTCATGGCTGGAACATCTGGCCAAATAATGCAAGACACCGGGAAACAACTCACGAATAAGGGCTTTTTGTTTTGTTCCTCCCACGTTGGACTCACAACAAGATACAAAGACACTCAACGGTTTGAAGTTTCACTCGCCTCAATGAAAATCAAACGGAAGAGATGGAAGCAAATGAAGATGAAAACAAATGATTCATCTCCAGGTCGCTGCAGTTTTCGCTCTGCTAACATTTGGCCTCTTGATAATCTACTCGTTTTATCTCGTCGTGAGATGCTCCTATTGCCTCAAAGTGAGCCTTACTTGTGAAGTTGTAACTTTGTATAGATGTTTTTCCTAATGATATCTGAAATAGCCACCAAAGCACGAATGAATTGTTTCTTTTTGAACAACACATTTTTATTTTCACTCGTCGGACAATGCGAGAGGTTCGGGAAGAATAGTTTGGCTGGAAAATGGAAAGTCCACCTTCAAGGAGCGCACACGTCGAGCGGCCCGGAGAAACTCTTTCATAGAAGCTGCAATGATGGGTGAGTTGTTAGTGATTTCCACATTGCACGTTTCAATTGGTCTACAGTAAATGTTTTTTATCGGTTTGACGAGAGTGTTTTCTCTCTTTGTTTTGCGAGTATGATCCGCCAAAGTTTCAGTTCACAGTTTTTTGGTTCTTCTTGTCTAATAATATTTGCCTTTCAGAAGAGGAAGCATATCGAGCATCTTCATCTCGCAGACATTCTTCTGTCTCTGCTAGATAAAACTCCGGAAAGATCGGGCAATTTTCACGCTTATAGAGGTTTTCACTGGAAGAGTAACTTTAGCTGCCCGAAAGTTCATGTGTGTCTGAAAATAAGCACTAGAGACAACAACACCGTCTCAACTGACCAGAGTTCTTCTGTTTTTCCAGATGACAGTCCCTATCGCTATTGTAAAATCTAAAAGTTCAGAAGTACGGATAATGATTATTCATACAGCCTTGGTTTGAGTCCATGTCATCTTCTTATCATTTCATCAAGTTCAGCAACCCTCATACTTTATTCTTATCGGGTACACAACATGATATGCCTTGAACACGTCGCCTTGAAAAACCATTCGCCTTTTCACTTGTTTGAATAAAGTTTGTCTATTTCACAATGGAATTTCTCTACCAGAGCACAAAGTTCCTGTCACTCATTCTCCTGAAAGAGACTTTGAGAACTCACAAAAACCGGAGATGAATTTTGTTTGCTACGAACCTTCCTACGAAATGTATACTTGGAAGAGCGTACATCTCTGAAGCAGGAAACTTTTTGCAGGATAGTGGAGACAATATGGCGTATTCCAACGAGATAATAGAAGGCGGATTTGAATAGAAGGACATTTATCGTGTGTGTATCTGTGGATACTTCTAAAGTTGTACTTATTGTCTTTTAGCGTGGTTGGTGGTCGTACACTGAAAACTGTTACCCATTGTTGATTGATTTAGGGTTGTGATGATGAACATCTTGAAAAAGGTATTGCATTCCAGTGAAGACAAGAAAAACTTTATCCACCAACAACACCTGGTATTAGTGTTTCAGAATTTGAAATGTGGTGTGCCAGTCTAAACAGCGTCCTGTTTACTCCGTCTGTCTTATTGAAAAGGCAGACTGGTGTGTGGTCTTCTCACACGACCTAGAGGTTATACCAGGAGGTAGTTTGGAACAACATGTGAAGTTCCCGACGGCTTGGATGACACGTTACAGCTACAGGAAAAGTGAACAGGACGCTGTTTAGACTCGCATACCACGTTTTAGATTCTGAAACACTAATACTGTGTGAAAATTTAATCTCATCATCAGGTACCAGTATGATTCTGATAGTTGACCAGTATGTAGTAGCACACGATATTACGGAAGCATCTGGGGTGATGAACGAGAGAACAAAAGAGAGAATGATCTTGGGTGACTTGTCTTTGTGCAACGCAACAAGCTCAATGGAGCTGAACGATCATCGAATGCCAACCGAGTGGACTAAGCAGATCGAAAAAAGAGCGGGCAATGGGTATTAGTGTTTCAGAATCTGAAACGTGGTGTGCTGGTCTAAACAGCGTCCTGTTTACTTAGTCTGTCTTATTGAAAAGACAGACTGGTGTGTGCTCTTCTCTCACGATCAAGAGGTCATGTCAGGAAGTCACATGGAACCACCTGTGAAGTGCGAGATGGCTTGGATGATACGTTAGAGCGAGCCAAAAAGTGAACCGCAAGCTGCTTAGACCTGCACACCACGTTTCAGATTTTGAAACACTAATAGTTCATCGAGACCTTCATTCTCCATTTGTTCACTTCGCACACACACACAAAGTCGTTCAATGAGAAAAAAGATCTTCATCAAACAAACCGAAAAGTTTCGACTCTCTTTACAACTTCTACAACGTCATGAAGAGACAACATTTCGAAGTTTAAACAAAAAGCTTTTTCTAAAACAATAGGTTCATTTTGTATCTCGGTTGAGGGAACTGCTCGTCGTCATTATATTGATAGAAGGACTTGGTAGTGCAAAAACACGCTTTCGAGCCTGCAGTAATAATATGTGATTTGGGAGAAGGACTGGAGTATGCCAATCAAAGGTTCAAAAATTTTCATGCAGACAAGTGTGGAAGAAACACATTTCCCACATTTGTTTCACATTGATGTAGCAAAACTGCAGAAAAGTCAATAATGCAAAAAAACAAGAACCTGTTTTGATGCCAGCAACAGAAGCGCCGGTGGAATGAAATAAGCTATGGTTGTCATGAACGTGGTCGATATAAAACCAATCGCTTTCATTCCTTCATCCGCTCGGGCGATTCCGACGTACCAGTATATCTGATGGTTACAATCAGAGTTTTGAATATCTACAGTTATCTTTCAACATCAATTACTTTGTACGTAAACCTCTCAAATCATTCGTTCAGGCTACAAAAAGAGGCCACGAACGTCTAACATCTCATTTATGGCGTTTCCAAACGTTTTGGGTAGACCCATTAGGGGTCTAGTACAGACCTCTTTCTGATAGACCTTTTTAAGTCGTATGCACATACAGTATAGAAATTTGGGTTTGCGCGTAGTGTGACAGCGCTTGACTCCGTCTAGCCCACCACGTTAAATTTAATCATGAATGTCAGATTGTAGTTTGAACAGAAGTTGGTGGATGAATGTCTCCATCAGAGAAGGGCAGCAGAAAGTAATTATAAGAGAAGTCTGACTTGTAGTCCTGATAGGATACAATTCACAATGCTCGTGCACGCAGAGCATAGAGCGAGGTTGTTCTTTGTGCTTTTAGCGTGGTAGGAGAGGTGAGATGAAGATGTTCGAAGCTGAAACTATAGTAGATTTGACATGACAAATGCACTGTTTGTACTTCTGAACTATCTAGTTGGTATACGCGAGTGGTGAAGCGAGTCAATCATGCTATTTCCAGAGCCCGGGATAGAAATTAGATTCGTGATCAACTTTGCGTTCGTTCGCGGCGAACTTAGCTCGAACTAATAATATAGAGCATAGTCATGCGCTCTAAGAGATTTGTCGTGGTTTTTGAGACTTATTTTGGTTCCACGAACCTGCAGAAATCAAAAACTCACATGGACTCTTAGATAACTGCAAGTTATAAATGTCACGGGTGCATTGACAATCAAGCAAAAAAGCTCGAAGCAAACGGAGATGAGCTTTGCTTGCTGAAAGAACATTCTTGCAGAGAAAACGAACACATATGTGAAACTGCTTCACTATCAACTTTCACACAAGCACACTATGAGTCGGTTAGGGAGTATGGTTGTTTATAGTCGACCGAAAGCCGTATGTCCGGCATAGCCCGCATGAGACAAGCTACCAGGCCGTTTCATGTCTCCGTATTACTCAATGCAAAAATCAGTCTCTTCTCGGTTGTTCTGGTGTCTCAACTGTAGCCGGACGGACTTACGGCTCTCGGCCGACTATATACGAATGATGCTCAACTATAAATAAACTAACGATAATTGGAATGAGCCAATGATAATCCGAGTTGAATAGTGGACTCTTTTTCACTCCATAAGCAAAGCTCACTTGAAAATACTCTTCAGCAGCAACCAAGTCAAATGGATTCATTATGAGAAAGCCATGGTACGCAATGAGCGGGACACCGAATTGAACAAGAATATAGGCGGCGGTTACGTAGCTGGAGAAGTACTGTAACGAAAATTATTTGATAACTCTGTTACGAAATAAAATAGCGATGGTTTTACATTACCACAACTTTTGTTCTTCGATGCAGAGGGTTACAGTTCTGATTTGTTCGCAGATCGGTGGCACCAAGGCAAAATCAGAAACCTTGAGAATCGCTCGAATTGGAAAGAAATGAATACCTTTCGACTGTCGATGCTCCGTGTGTCGACCAATCTATTCACAGCGCATAGAACAACACCAAGAGAGTGCCCGCTGTAGCAGGAGTAGCTGACATACTGTACGAGGACATTGGCAACATCTGAATTGAGTTACTTTTTTTCCAAATTGTCATGAATATGTCACGCCTGCTAATAGGTGTTGTTTGTCAAGTTCAACCAACTGATCGTTTGGTTTGCAAAAACAGTTGCAAAATCTCACATGCTTCCATGGCGAAATAGTTTCTGACCGAGAGAAAAGTGTAGCACGCGAGTACAATTATTCCGCCAACACCTGAGATGTGCTCTCTTGATTTTATTCTATGCGGTCGAACGTTGCTTTTGAAGCGCTAAGTTTTATTCTTCACCACAGTTATTCCCCTCAGCTATGAACTTTCAAGTTACAGTAGTGATTTCGTCTCGGTGACTGTGCCACTCTTATAGATGAAAAGCGAAATGATTGAGATAAGTAAAATGTAGTCACCAGTTGCTGTTATCAGAATGAAGTAAGACTGGCGAAATTGATTAGAGGTCATAAGTCGTAGAAGTGTATAGAAGTAGCACAGAGAGAAGAACGGATTCACAATTATGGACCAATAAAACGAAATTGTGATCCAGATAAACATTTCCTGGAATGAACCTGTTTGAAATGGTTGAAAGTTCGACTCAGTTTCAAAGCTCAAGTTCGTAGATTGTCCCACCTAGTAACTTTGAAATCAACGAAAGAAAGAATGAGAAGTTGGTGTGTGTGCGTGAACTAGTGTGAGCTACAAATGTTAGAGGTTGTGGTGCTATCTACCAACTTTGCATTACAATGAAGCTCATTTTTACGCACTCACTATCAAACACGCATTCTATTGTTCGAAGCACTACTAGTGCGATCTCGACAATCTTTTCGTTTACCTCTGTAGAGTACTTTAGTGAAGCAACCAGGTTGTCCGGTGATGCACTCCTCCAGAGTGTTACAAGTTGGTAAGACAATGGTCCATCTTCGAGCAGGGTGGCACTCAACTTCGCTCACCACTAACACTATGGAATGTGAATAGATATCAATGAAGCATAGATTCTTATAAGACCTATACAAATTCAGACCTCCCAGGGTGTAAATGAACTCTCTCTCTTTCTCCGTTCGCTGACAAATAAGATGTTACGGAAAATTTGACGATGGAATTAAAGTTCCTGCACACCGCATGCTTTTATGCAATGGGGACCGGGAAGTGAACGCTAACTCAAACTTCTTTCTCTATAAAACCAATAGACTCACTTTGACAAGAAAACTAATCATGTGAAACACTCTGATAGTTCTTATAGACTTCTTATAACTTTTCGCAACACATGACACTTACTCTAATTGTAATTAATCAGTCTTTATCAATATCCTGTGATATAGTGATGTGTAATCTGTTCAAAGTTATAGCATGATCAAAGTAGCAATATGTAGAATTCGATTTTTTGAGAACCATCAGTTATCGGAGACTGCAGTGAAAGCTTGTTTTATGCCTGAAATCGTTGTAATTGTTCTCGAGACGTACTGGATGAAACCAAGATCTTTCGATGAGTTGATACTTCAGTATTACAAATAAACTACCACAAAAGAGTGTCCCGGTAGTTTCGAAAGGTTTTGATTAATTTGAGAGATTGATTTGAATGTTTGGAATGATTGAACTGAATTAGAATAGAAAGATAAAAATCCAAACCACTCGCTCATAGGAAGATCGAGGAAACGTTTTGGTAGTTGTAAATGGTTTTTTGATTATTTGAACGGTTGTTTCAAATGCTCGGAATGGTTTCAATTGAATGATACAAATCAGAATCACTTGATCATCTCGTAGCAGTGTGCGAGATGCTCGTGATTGTGCGCGTACTTCCAGACTTGCGCGACGAGACGAAGGGCACCTCGAAGACCCTCCGACGAGCCTGAATTAAAACCTGAAGATTTGAGAAAAAAATACCGAAATCTGGAGATTTACTCTGCCGGGGTACACCGGTGAGACCGGCTGCTGTGACATAAAGCCAGGACCCCAATGACAGGTGTCCGATGTCATAGCAAACATTAAACTGCTATATAGAGTGTCGACTATGGCACTGCGACATAAGAAAAACTACGCTGCTAAACAGAGTGTCGACATTGGATTGTGACAAATCTTTGTGCAGCTACCATATCACAAGTTCTATCTATGATGGCTATCAAGTATGGTGTACACATGTGCACTCATTTTCACATCTAGAGACTGACTAACAAGTCACGGCGCACTATGTGTCGGAAGCAACTTTTGGGTGTCGTTGGACTATATCAAACACCACATAACAATTTCTCACAGGCTTGGAGACGAGCATCAGTAGAACGAGTGGTATGAAATACGCAGCTGTGGTTAGAATAGTCGTTATGTCAATGCTAGTAATCTGCATCTGAATGTCGTTGCGCACAATGCCAATGTACCAGTAGATCTGGAAAGTGCTCCATAACGTGTAGCCCCTGTTTGTTGCATTCTTACTGAGGGTCCCTGAATATAATCGGGTTGTCAACTTTCCATTTCAACCTCCTCCCTTCTTTGGCTCAAAACAGTAAGCTCAGGTTTCCGTCTGTTTTATAGGCTAGCTCTTCTGTTTTTTCGAGTTCAAAGTTAGTTGTGACAAACTCTTCAGAAGTATGAGAAGAAGCATGTGCTTTGCATCTAATTATGGAGAGTGCTCGTGAGTGCAAGTGCTATTTTTGCGTTGAGTACTAATTTCGTTGACAACTGTTTTGATTTCTTCTCCGTGAGCTACAGTATTCGGATAAATTCGTTTACAATAAAGGTGGTTTAGCGTAAGGCACCTCGTCATAAGATAGGAATGTGTTTTGATGCTCATCGATGTTCATGTCCGTACCGAACAACTCTCGCTAATTCCACAAATTCTGAGTCTTGTACCGCGTGGAGTGCTGAGTCCAAAGTGACAGAGCTCTTACCTGAAGCGTCGAAAGAAGCGCATTGACGACACTTGTGCATGCACTGCATAGAGCAAGATTCGTGGTCGTTGATTTTGCTTGGTTCGAGAGCGTGGTTGAGTTGCGCAGCTGAAAATGGAGTTCACCATGCTAATAACGCCAGTCTGAAAGCTCGTGATGGTATCCGAAACTAATTCCACATCTACCACTCCATGTTTTGGCTGTGACAGTTCACCCCCACCCCAACGGAGCTGACAAATTCTGAATTCAAACATCAGGAAGATTCGTTGAACATTGATGTACGAGTTGCTTGCACATCTCGTAATAGTAAGTACTTCTTGTGGATAAATTATGTGAAGCGTGAACAATTGACACATCACTTCTTTGTTCACTGATAGGATGACGTACATGTTCTTGCAGATAGCTTATAGTGGAGATTGTTACTGGGGTGTTGACGACCAAGCACAGCACTTCGAAGCAGATACAAATCAGTTTGGCTTGCTGTAATTTGGGATGTTGAGTTAGGCGTACTAAACAGAAACGGCGTTCCACCTATTCAAAGGAAGCACCATATCATAAGCGAAAAAATTATTTTCTTAGCCTTATTTTTAGGGATACACCACGGAGATTTTTCGAATAAGGCTTGTTGCGGTAGTGTGTGTCATTAGATTAAATGAGTTCAAACTCTTTTTCTAAAGTCCCGCTTCTGACAAACGACGGTGAACTTTTAGCTTTGGGTATACGGTAGACATGATCTTCAATTCAAAACAAGGACAACGCAACTTTTTGAACCATTATCACATGATCAAGAAATTACCCAAAGTTTTTGAAAAAGGTGGAAAACCTAGCTTCACCTGGTAGAGATGATCAGCTTTGGAGAACTCGTAGGGATCCGACACTAGAAACGAGTTGTAAGCGATCAATGGAGCACCGAATTGGACCAAGACGTAGACGAAGATGATATTGTTGGAGAAGTACTGTAAAACACTCAAGTTCCCAATACGCAGTTGGTCACATTTTTTACCTTGCGACTATCTATTGCTTTAGTCTCGAGAAGTCTATTAACGGAGCACAAGATGACACCCAAAGAGTGCGCACTGTAGCAAGAGTAGCTAAAGTACTGTACTATGTAGTTGAGTTGATCTGCAAAATCAGTTATGAAGTTGAAATTTGATATCGAACTGCCCCGTTCTTCGTGGCTGCCCAAGAGCCCAGAACAGTGAACAAGTTTCGCAAGGTAACAGAAAGTGAACTTACACATCTCCCAGCCTGCATATCGATGTATGGCTAAGAAGTTCATACAGTAGAGTGTAATCATACCGCCTATTGCTGAAATCGATCGAGGTTACGTATGGTATGTATGACATGCAGAACCATGTTATATAAACTCATGTATGGAATCACAGACCTAGCAGCTACAACATTGAGTTGCTTCTCCCAAGATGACTAACCTGTTACAGTAAGAAGTATAAAGTAAGGCTTTTGAAATTTTGGAGTTGTCATAAGCCGCAGAAGTACGTAGGAGTAGCATACAGAGAAGGCCGGGTTGATCGATATGGACCAGAAGAAGGGAAACTCGGACATTGTTGTTTGTTGCCTGATTGGGAGAAAGTTATCGTATTAACTTTGACCAGTATTTTGCGCGCGAGAGATGTAAGAGAACTGTATAAACATATACACGCGATTGGTACACTCTTGAAGTCCTAGATTAGCTACTTGTTAGATAAGATTTATCGCGTATCAATCCAGCATACAAAGTATACTATGCATCATTGCTGAAGCGAAGCGCTAGGATGAGCGAAATGGCTATGTCTGTTAGTGTGCAGACATAGCTACTTGTAAGTCCAGAAAACTGGTAGGTAGGTGAAGTTTTCCGTGTCACTTGACGGCTAATTAATAAGTGATGAGAGATAGGAATTTATGTGCGAGCTCAAAAAGAGACGGCGCTCAGGAGTAAGAGTGTACCGAGTAGTCTAGAGCACAACTGAGAGCAGTACCTCAAAAATGTCTCATATAGGAAGTACAAAATAGAGCGGGCCGTCACAAACCGGATGATATTTGCCTATCGTAACCGCCCACGTCTGTTTATCTGCTCCAAGCCTTCTTTGCACCTCACTCTCCTCACTCCGAATCACTTGATAAGTAGCAAAATGAAATGTCTTTTCTTTCAGAAGCTATGCTTCAAATTTTTGTAGACATGACCTATAGGCATCCAAAATAGAAGTAAGTGTTGGGCGTGAAATCTGTTGAGCTGGTGGCAAACTACGCTTGCAGGGTCGTCATTATAATACACTGATGGGTGGGTACAAAACATGCAATAACTTATAACGTGAATGTTCGGAGGTCAAAAATTGGCAAGGCGAGTCCTCACGAGGTGTGGGCCAGAACTTGAAAGCATCGCAGAAGAGAAGTAGACTCGAGGTTTGGTGTCAGGCCACAAATAACCTCTTTTTCAACGTTGCAAATCTTGCATCAAACCAGAAGTGTTCCATCTGGAACAATGACATGATGTCCAGAGTGACCAAGACCTCCACGAAGCGACACTTTTCAGCTTATACGAATTTTCCCACGCTCACAATCAGACTTTTTATCAAAATTTCGTATTGTCTGAGAAGCTGTTCCGTGAAACATTGAACGGACAAGCATGGGAGAGTCCCCAGGCAAAAACCATACCTCTTAAGTTCACAAACAATGGACAACTCGAGTGCGTTGGAAAATATGCGAATCCGGTGTATGGCGTGGAGCCTCACGTAAGCAGCACAAACTCCATACACTTGTTCTTTTGGAAAAATACATTACTGAAACCCGGCTTTCTTCGAGTGTAATACTTGTTTCACGTATTTTTTTTCTTTCGTGAGCTTGGAACTTATAGCTCTTGTAAGATTTTGTGTGCTTTGTGAAGTTACATTTCTATTTGACGACAACTGGAGTCACGCCTCGACTATGATTACGACTACCGTAACACTCCGGAACTACGACAAATTCTTCAAATACATATTGCGTTGCATACACGACGTAAGAAGAATGTAAATGCCTGCAGCTATCAAAAAGTTCAACCAGTTGCGACGAAAAACGCACGAGAAGTGTAGCCAAAGCAATCAACTTTTTCTTTGAATGATCAGAGGTGAAATTGGTGGTTATAGTGAGATTGACGAAGTGGTATGTATCTGGTGAGCAAAGATGGTGAGTGTAGTCATCTGCGTGGTGCTACCCAATAACCGAGCACACTCTAGAGTTGGAAGAACTTGGAAGAAACTGGTTGTGAGAGAAGCATCAAATGTTTTCACCGGAACACATCGCGGAGTTTCCTTGTTGAGAAAAACTTCACAAGTGATGACAGAACACACGGGGAAACCGGTTATCACTGTATGCTCATTGTCGTTAGCTTAGCTAGACTCTATGAATTCCGAAAGCTTCGCTTGCTGGGAAGAAATTCGTCTGATCAAGTTGAATTACGGTAAACTCTCACCTGAGGAATATACTTGGCTCTTACGAAATCGTACGGATCGGAGACAAGAAAAGTATTGTATGCGAAGAGAGGAGCACCATATTGTATAGCTACGTAAGCAAATATGATGCGATTGGAAAAGTACTGTAAAGTTTTTGTGTTTGTTTTATGTGTTTGTTCTCTGAATGCGTATCGAACTGAATTGGATAACAAACAAGAACAACTCAACAATTCGACACGAGCAACTTTTTGTGCTAACCACGTGGAATCAGGAATGAGGCCTTGTTTGAAAGCTGTATGCTCTACCTTTCGGCTATCGATCGCCTTTGTCTCCAAGAGTCTGTTTACAGCGCACAAAATGACACCAAGTGAGTGGCCACTGTAGCACGAGTAGCTGACGTACTGCACGATATTGTTCAGTCGATCTGGAATGCGCGATGGTTATGAAAATTCATTCCGAAACAAACTCACATAGCTCCCAGCCTGCGAATATTCGTATAGCCATAAAATTCATACAGTATAGTGTGACCATTCCGCCAACACCTGCAATGTTGTGGGAGTGAGGAGACTACCTTCCATTGGGTGGATGCAAGCTAGCTCTACCTGTTACTTTCTCGAACTGACCTGTAACTGTGAGAAGGATGAAATACGGTTTTTGAAATTTGGGGTCGGTCATGAGCCTCAACAGAACATAGGAATATGTGACAGAGAAGACTGGATTGACCGTGAGCGACCAGTACAGCGGGAAGTCGGACATGACTACTCTGAGAGGTTACGGTAAGCAGGGTAACTCAAGGTGTAGTCATAGACCGCGATAGAGATGTGAGGTCTTTGGAAGGGCTACTATTGGATGTTCTCAAGACACCCAGAGGTACGTCAAGTACACATACACAGACACTTGATGAAAAACTTGAACACGTTTGCACTATCACCTGGACACTTCAAGCTAGCCCGTGCCCGTTGGAATTCTTTCTCTCTTTCAGACTACTCTTGTTTAATTAATGATGATAGTGAGAGATTTATGCTCGAGCAGAAAAAAAGAGTTCGCGAAAGAACAAAATCAACAGAGAAGCTGTCTAACGTCTCAAAAACGTAGTCCGTTGCAAGTCGAAACTGGAAGGCGGAACACAATCCAAGAAGTATGGAAATAAAACGTCATGAAGATGATGAAAATAAGTCTATCGTAACCATCAACTTTTTGTCTTCTTAGCTCACCACACACAGACACTCTTTTGCCCCCGCTCATTCTCCTCCACATCCTACGTCTCTCCAGTTTCATCCACTCAAACAATCTCTCTATCCTGGCAAAGCAACAAATTGAAATGACTTTCCAGTCAAAACTCAAGCTCCAAAAAATTGTTACTAGCCTATAGGTCAAAGACGGCATTACAAATAGCTGCTAGGCAAAATTTGTGAAGAGATTTTTGAGTGAGCGTGTCATAATCGACACTAAATTGGTGGGTTGAAAACATATAGCAAAGAACCAAAACCGGTTGCGAGATTCCTCACGAGGTGTCGGAATTTTGAAGAATTCTCAGCTTTATTGAGAGTGAGATTGCTCCGTTGTTCCTCTCATCGCATAAAGTCTATGAAAGCAGGCAGCCTCTTCATTATCAACCACGAACAATGACTGGTGCTGGAGAGTGACCAAGATCTACCAATGACGTGACTTTTTGACAAACTCAACTTTCTCATACTCATACTTTTCTTGCTATGCTGTTCTATTGTCTGGAAAGCTATAAGGTTCCGGCAATAGTATAAGAAACAAGCATGAGATTCTACTGCAAAAACTAATTTCGCCGAAGTTCACAAACAATAGATTAGTAGCTTTTGTTCGTGCTATGTGAGTTCTCTGTGTTTCGGATATATTTCCTACCTACGTGAAGGCCCGTAAACTTTATGACAATGATATGTTTGGGACCTACATGAAGGTACCTCGTATACTCTACAACAATAGGAGACGGAACGTGAAGCAAGGATCAACATAATTGCCAAAACTTTATCAAAGCGATACGATCTAAGAATGCGGAACAAAACGAAGATATAGTATACTACAATTATCGCCTCATTGTTTCATGTCGGGTTCTGGGTTTTGGTCAGCGCCGAAACACTTGATACACTGAACTGCACACGAGTCATACAGAGAATTCGCTTTCTTGCCTGAAGAGTTAGAAATATGTTACATGTCTCAGCCATCCTGTGCCACTCGACCCCACACCCTTTGTCTCAGCTTCTCTCTCACTATTTAACAGTGATGGAAAGTGATATGTATTGCCAGGGGGCTCAATTTCAGAGCTGCCTTTCTCATCTCTACGGTAACCTCTGAATCAAACAAGCTGACATTTCCAGTAATCGCTTGTTGCAAGACTTCTTCATAGGCAATGATAATTACTTTCAGTGAGCCGATGCTAAACCCTATTCTTTATGATCTGCATAAGTGACTTTGACTATGATCATTTGTTTTTAGCAAAAATTACACGACCAAACTGAAAGTCATCTCACATCTGTTTTACTGTTTTACGTAACCATCTCACATTTCTAGACACTATCATGATCATGACAGGCGGAACAAAGTATGCTGCTGTAGTCAGGAATGTTATCACATCAATACTGGTCGTCACCATCGATCGATCTTGTCGAATGATACCGATGTACCAATAAACCTGCGCGAAGGTGTGACTTTCGTGGTTTGGTCTCGTCTGAATAGAAATGTAGTGTCTCTGAAGAGCACCCACAGAGTACTTGAAGGAACACGACCACGGCAGGCGACTACTGTAACCCACTTGAGCTGACGACAGAAAACAGTTTGCGATACTTGTTGATGCACTGCACAAAGCAAGATTTGCTTTGGTATTGCGAACTTGAGAAAAGGAGAGAGAGGAAATGCGGAGCTGCGAAAGATTACATGTTACTGGTTCGAAGAAAACTGCGCTTGGCCATCAGAATTGGAGTGAGTGGAAAATACATGGTGAGAATAAATTTCCAGTTGATCAAAGATGAAATGTGTCTAACATGTTCTTGAAGAGCAAAGATGGTGAGAATTGTGACAGGGCCATTTATTGCGAGGCATATAATTTCAAAGCAGATTGAGATGAGCTTTGTTTGCTGCAAGGGGTGTTTCGTGCGTTGTTCAGCTTCGCAGTGTCCTGACTGGAAAGTTAAACCAAAAAATTGAATACCTGATCAATTTCATGATTGAGCAAGCGATCATATGGGTCGGCAATGACAAATCGATGATAAGCTAAGAGTGGCAAGCCATACTGCACAGCTATGTAGCCAGCAGTGATGTTCTTGGAGAAGTACTGTAAAAAAGATGACTGATAAAGCTTGAAAAAGATGTTGACTCTATTCGAATCAGTTGAAAAGCTGTTGAAGTTTCGATACAACGCCTCACTTTCTTACTATCGATAGACTTAGTCGCCATGAGTCTATTGACAGCACATAAAATGACACCCAGTGAGTGGCCACTGTAGCAAGAGTAGCTGATGAATTGAACGAGGTAGTTGATGCGCCCTGATTAGCGAGGCTTCTTTCATGCAACTCAAAGCTTCAAAACACGATGAATTCTACATCCCATGGTGAATCTCTTGATGAGCTTGAATTGGACAACACAAGTTTTAGTGATTATAATAATCGATTGCTGCGATGGACAGTTGCATCAGTGGAAGCACATTGTGTTTGTCATTGCAAAGTTGAGTACCCTCAAGCTAGCCCAAACATTTACTTTTACCCAGGTTTTGAAGTGACCAGATGACTAACACATTTCCCATCCGAAGTAAGCACGCAGAGCCAAAAAGTTCATGCAGCAGAGACATGTCATGCCTCCGATACCTGAAAGCATGTCTAAAATAAAACCCTTGTGAAGCTTTTACCGTTTCCTCCCAGACCTTGGACGTCTTCGATGAAGAGTAAAGTTCAATACTCCAAAAATAATGATCAATTCCTTCTCTTGAACTCACACCCGTTCCCCCCCTCTCCCACCCAACGTTCCTTACAGTAACCAAGCCTACCTGTAGCAGTCAGCATGATAAAGTATGGCTTATGGAATGTCTGATCAGACATGAGACGTATGAGTACGTAGACATAACATACAGAGAAAAGCGGATTGACAATCAGAGACCAGTAGAATGGAAACGTGAAAGCGGCCATCTCAAGACTACCTGAACAGATAGTTATAGAATTGTGAAGAGCGCAACCTCTCCGTACGTAGTACGACTATCAAGAGACTAATTAAAAAGGTACAGACACTTGAGAAATGTTTTTCTCAACGAGGAATAAACTTGAGCGAGACACTCGAGTGTGTGCGAAATTATGAAGTTTTCGAAAAAGTTTAGTAGTGTGAACTGTGCTTCATTAATTCCGAGACTGCAGGAAGCTATCCGAAAACTCAAATGAAGGTTTGTGGCCAAATTTAAACTGAAATATATACTTTATCGTCTAGCATACATCAGTGCAGTGCATAAATTCTCATTCTCACACCCGACGCTCACAAAAAGCTGGTTCAAAAACCTTGTTATCATGTCTACACAGCATAATGAGCTAAAATCATGCTGCTGCTGATTTTCAGTTTTTTGGTGAGAAAATCGATGAAACAAAATGTTGGAGAAAGTCGGGATAGGGAGAAAGCGAGTAAGAAATCACAACGTTGAAGCATTTTTAGCAGTTTGTAGCCAATAGTCTGCATTTCGTTTTGAGAGGCCTTGGAAGATCCGGTTTCACGGAAGGATATTTCGATGTTTTGTACCCATAATGGAAAATGACGAACTAGAGCAGCAAACTTGAAGAAGTGATTTCTGATCTCGAATAGAAGCGCGAGGGAATTAATTTATTGAATTTACAACGTTCCTGCCGACAGGTCCTCGTTTGTGCTCTGCACTCATTGAATGGGAATGCAATCGTTTTGAACGAGTTGTATCACAGAAAAGTCGAAGCTTCTCGAAACTACCAATGACGAGGGAAACGATTTCTTATCAGTTGAGAAAAGTGTAAGTGTTCAACAAAACATCGGAACCATGAGTAAAGTATCCCGATGACTTTTCTAATCAAATTGATTGATTGATTGATTTATCGCACCTTGGTTGGTGGATGGTTACGAGAGTGAGATGATACAGTAATGTTGAGTGTGCTTTCTACAAGATTCAAGTTCTACAAGACTCAGTTCTACAAGTTCTACAAGACTTTCTACAAGATTCAAATGGCTGGAGTTCTTTGATTTCACCGCTGCTCATAACTAACACAACTTCAAATTGTTCCGGACGTGAAAGTGGTTTTTGCTCGGAAGCCAAAGACGCATGCACGAGCTTGAAATGACACAAACATGCTAATAGTTGTTTTTGGAGTCAAGGGGTTCTGCTGGAGTTCACCAGTAAAGCCAGCTTCTGTGACATAGAGCCACTCGGGACTACCTATGACTCTCGTCAGTATTCAATCAGTCTTTTCATTTCCAAAGTTAGATCTTTTTTTCGAATAGAGGTCGATAAGCCATAATCGTGATTTCACATGTTGCACATGAAGATGATAGACAATATATTGTGTCCACTCGATTCTCGTATTGACCACTTCAAAATAAGAATCCGTATCAATTTTCTCACATTTTTAGACATTATCAAGAGCATGACAGGTGGAACGAAATACGCCGCTGTAGTAAGAAATGTCGTTAGATCAATGCTGGTCGTTATCATGGCCCGATCTTTTTGAAGGATACCAATGTACCAGTAGACCTGGAAGTAAGTGTTCATAACAGCTGACTACCATAACCCACCTGAGCAATAGACAACAAACAGTTTGCGATGCTGGTTGATGCGCTGCACAAAGCAAGATTAGCTTTGGTATTGCGTACTTGAGAAAGAGATGGAGAAGACATACGGAACTGAGAATAGTTGGGAAACTCTGCTGGTCGAGGGCAATTCGAATGTGTGGGTGTTCAAAAAGGGTTAGAAAATACTTCCCAAAAATGTTAGGAGCTGACCAGTGGGTTGAATCAGTGAATAGTTTCAACCCCGTGAACTTACATGTTTTTGTAGAGTGAAGATTGTGAGAATAGTGACGGGGCCGTTTATTGACAAGCAAAAAACTTCAAAGCAGACTGAGATGAGTTTCGTTTGCTGTAAAGACTATAGGTTGATTCTGATTGTGCGATCCAATTCTTTTTACAGTACCGAACAATCCATATCAAAATGCTTTCCAAATAGTTCTGAGAATGAGATACGATGATCAGAAGAAGAAAAAGATACACGCACCTGATACCCAATTTCACGATTGCTCGAAAAGTCGAATGGGTCAGCAATAAGAAAGCGATGATATGCTACGAGTGGCACGCTATACTGTACGCTATAGAGACGGCAGTGAAGTTCTTGAAAAGTACTGCAACGGATAAGCCTGCTCAAATATCGTTACGAACTACCGTAACCGTACAAATCTATAAACACTACTCACCTTCCTACTATCAATAGACTTGGTTGCCAAAAATCTGTTGATAGCACAGAAAAGACACCAAGAGAATGGCCACTGTAGCAGGAGTAGCTGATGAATTGGACAAGGTAGTTGATGCGATCTGATTGACTGAGTTTCAAGTCTTCCAGCATCCAAAGCACGGTACGCTGTAACAACAGTGCAGGCATATCAGATTTCTTTATGAATCTTGTTCGTGCTATAACATATGTAAATTCATTATCCGTGACTTCAAAACAAGTGAACATGCGCAAACTTGTGTTTTCCCTGTGGTTATGGGAAGAATATAAAATCAACGAAGTGACAGCCCAAGACTAACACATTTGCCATCCAAAATGAGCACGCAGAGATAGAAAGTTCATACAGCAGAGAGTGATCATACCGCCTACTCCTGAAATGGGATCATCTCTTCGAAAACCACACGCAATACCTCTATAGTACTGACAACAAATGTGGGCAGAAATTTGTAAAAAACGTTCATGTAAAGTTTGCCAGCCTCTTTCGACCCTTAGTTGGCCTTTTTCTGAGGTCTCTCCGAAATGTCCAGCTTGTCCAGACCGAATACTTGACATTTAGTTCATTTTTCTCCATTTTCGTTCAGCGCCAACCGCGCTAAAGACACATCCGTATAATCTGGGGGTCGTTTTTCCTAAACAACGGATCCATATATTTCGCGAATAAAACGAGTGAGGGTTGAAACTTTTGGATAACGAGATATGTGAGGCTTATCACGGCTCGAAAGGAGTGTTTTCCCATCTCTAACTCAAAATTTTCTCGGAGCCGTAGATTAGGTTTTGAGCTTCCTGATTATACGGATGTGCCCTTGGCGCTAGCGCTGTAGCAGAAAAACATGAAACTTGTGGATGAACAGTAAGAACTCGATCTGCGGAGCCACAAAGGCCGAAAAGAGCTTCGAGAAAGTTTAACAAGGAGCCGAGAACTGATTAAGAATTTGGATGAATGGAAATTTGCAAACTTTATATCATTTTACAAATGTCTGCCCACATTTGTTGTCAGTACTATACGTCGAACAGAATGATTAGAGCTTGTCTCGTAAATGTGATGACAAGCTCATGTCATTCGCCCAACTTCAAACTTTTCCTCGTGTCTCACCTGTTGCAGTTAGCATAATGAAGTATGGCTTATGAACGATCGATCAGACATGAGCCGAATCAAAATGTATACATAACATGCAGAAAACAGCGGATTCGCTATCAGTGACCAGTACAAGATGAAGGTGAAAGATGACATCTCGCTACTGCCTGGATAGTCATCAAAGTTCGTTATGTGAGAGCTCTTCTTTGGGTTTCTTGAGAAGCACGACTATTTTCAAATGACGTTTTCGAGAGAGCACAACAACACAAAATATATCAGTGTAAAACATGAAATATGTGTGATTACTAGTGTTGTTATAACGGAACGCGGGAGTGAGAGAAAGTTATGTGCATGAGATTTTTGCACTTTGAAGTTTTCTTGCAAACGTCCTGTGCTTTTATGTTTTTGAACAGGATCACGGGACGGAGAGGGGATGAAACTGGTCTGCTTGACTACTCCTTGTTGCAAAAACGAAAAGGTTTCAAAAATATTGAACACGGGTGCAACTCCCAGCGATCCCCAATTGTGAGACACTTTTCCAAAATCCAACAGAGATCCATATCCTCGATACAACCCAAGAGCTATCATAGTTGGTCATCCAGTACACTTTCACTGAGTTTACATTCTCACGCCTTGAACTGACAAAAACAGGTTCCGAAAACCTTGTTATGTATTATGTGCACCGAACAGCTCAGGTTTAACGGAGTCGCCGACTACTTTTTTCCAATGCGGAAGAACAGAGAATATGCGGTAAAGACAAAACTGTGAGAAAGCCGCACAGAAAAAGTGAAAAGGCGACTTCCAAGGATTTATGATACAAACAAAACAAAACGGCGAGTTCCACTTTGTGGAATAACGAAAATGTCGTGAAATGGTGACGTGGGGAATGCAAAGTGAATTCAAAAGCTCATTCCGGTATCGAGGCAAAAGAAAAACTCAATTTCGCAATCCAGCGTCTCATCTGATTAGTTCCTGTTCAAGTGCAAGCACTGTTTTCTCAAGATGATGGTCTGATCTAGAGACCGTGAAAACGCAATTTTTCGCGCCACAGGGACATGAGTGCAAACTCGTTTTCGAAAACTGTAATTCATATCTCGGTCCGTCCTGAGGCTATGATTCTGAATTCGGGATGTGCGGTAATATCAGTATTATGAATCAATCTACCAAGTTTGACGATCATAGCCCCAGGACGAAGCGAGATATGAATTACAGTTTTTTTGAAAACGAGTTTGTACTCATGTCCCAGTGGCGCAAAAATTGCGTTTTTACGGTCTCTAGTCTGATCAATTCCATCCAATATCCCAAACAAGAGAACCTTTAGCGCTTGTCACAAGACCCGCACTAAGTGCAGGTTCTAGCGGGCCGTAATGAAAAAACTGTTAGACCGCGTCCAGCAACAACAACTCTAGTTAAACCAACATCTTGATATCCTCACCCAGTTTTGTTCGAAAACACAGTGGAAAGGGACAGCGCTGGTTATACAGTTCAAATGTGAGAACGTTACCAGATCATGAAACACCTCGAGAAATGAATGAAGTTGTACCTGGCCTCTTTATCTACAGTTGCAAAACACAAAGCTCAATGGATAGTTTAGAAAACAAAAACTTCCCTACAAAACTTGGGAATAAAGTGATATCAATATACGCCAGTTGTAGACCTTACGCCTGTACTAACATTACTCTGTATGGTCACGGATGTGGACGTGGATTTGGCACGAATACCGAAGACGCGCGCTCGAGCCTGAAGTGTTACGATCGACTGGCATTATGAACCTAACTTTTCATCTCAATCCACATGGTTAGGTTTCTCGAGCTTTGAATCTTCAAAAGAGAAGCATCACTCAGGTAAAGCGAGTAGTAACAATCCCATGCTAGTCTGTTTCGGAGATACGTTTCGGAGATTTTCTAACGCTGTCGTTTCTTATGGCGGCGCTGCCACCATATAGTTGAACATAGAGTTGGGCAGCTCAGATACATTCTTCAAGAACTTTTTCTCATTTAAAGATTGTGCAACCCGAACCGTTTTTGGAAAGGAAAGGGATTTCACACATGTTTTGACAATGGCCAGCTCGAGCTCTATCTCTCGTAGAATTTTCAACACCATTGGTGATAACTGATTTTCGGTGCTAGAGTGCAAGACCTGGTCAATGAAACAAGTAAAGACGCAGACTAGAAGATGTGCGCACGGTCTCTCCTCTCTCGGTCCTCGCTCTCTCATTTTCTTGCCAAGATGGTGTATTGAGTGGTGTATGGCTCTGTGTGAATTAACAAAATAATGGTTGTTGCGCACCATGAATGTACTACGACTCAGGTGGTAAAATCTTTAAGCGCACTTCTTCCACCTTTCAATCAACACCTTCCCCTCCGATACCCCTAAAGATTTTTCTGAATTCAAAGTATGTGATGCATCAAATAATGGACTCAAGCGATTCATTGTCCAACTCCTACGATATAGATTTCCCATTGTTTGAAAAGAAGTAATCTTCCGCTGTTTAATTCAGAGAGGTCTTCGTGGTCTTCGGAAGTACGTATCGCAACAAAAGGATTACAAAAAGTGATTGACAAGAGTCCGTGATAGAGAGTACCCTGCACTCGTCCCTGCAACGCAAATGAAAAGTTTCAGTGGTCAACCTATCTACTTCACTTTTAGAACGCGGGTAGGCAAATCTACAGAAAACTCTCAAATCTACCAGAAAACTCAAATCTACCAAAAAAAAACCGTCCTGTATGTAATTGGCACTCTCCACGATTGAAACTGTGATTAGAACGTTTAGCTACACTTGAACCAAGGATCTAGATGCTTTTGCGAACTTGGTGTTTCGATTTCTTCATAACAATCAATCCATCGAAGTTTTGAACGAGAGTGTAGCCCTAGAAATACTTCCTAAGTTGTCTGTTGTCTACATTGGCTCTCACGGTTGAAAAACTTGTCTATGTTAGTGTTCAGATTCGGCCACGTTGTATCCAGCTTGTCCAGGTGGGACGCATAAAACATGAGTTCCGGAACATAGGATAGACAAACTAGTAAAGCTCGTGTGAAAGTTTGTTTGCAAAGTGTATTTTCATTGGTGATCGTCTACCGGTAGAAGATATTGCTACCACATTGACCGAAAACTTCGTGCTTTCGAGACAAGATGTGTGAGCTCTATCACTTTTTCGTAATCGGTTATCTATGCTAATATCGGCTCGAAATTGGCACTTTAACATCGTGAGAGGATAGAGGTGTTTTGTCAACTCGAATCGAAAATGAACTCACATGGCTAGAAACGACCATTAGCAGCACTGGCGGTACAAAGTAGACTATTGTGTTGAGAAATGTTGTAATGACGTAGCTATTGATAATGATGGAGATGTCGTCGTTCACGATGCCAATGTACCAGTAGATCTGTGCAACAATATAACATCTGATATGTAGTCAGGATCACAAATTTTTAGGGGGGGGGGGGTGATGAAACAACTCGTAATGAACTGGTGTGCGCATAAGTTGATTTATGGTGTGTTCAGACGACGACCCACAGGAGTCTACCTCTTAGGTCGACTCATAGACCCTCTCGGGTCGTCTGAAAACAC
Source organism: Hololepta plana (assembly GCA_963695495.1). Lineage (NCBI taxonomy): Eukaryota > Metazoa > Arthropoda > Insecta > Coleoptera > Histeridae > Hololepta > Hololepta plana. The sequence goes on along the minus strand of CAVOJK010000267.1, from coordinate 609 downwards.
CATTACGCCCGTTAGTGTTATCCGTATTGCTTTCACCTGGAGAATGGATAGCACACAGTTGACCATACAAGTGCAAGCACTGCACACACCGAGATTGATAGTGGCGCTTTTCGCATAGGACACCATCAAAGATGATTTCCGGAGCTGGAAACGACTAATTAGTTCATCGAATCACTTCTTGTCAGTTCGGTACAATGATCCTTACCACATGGGACGACCATCAAGGAGTTTCTGAGTGACAAAAAGTTGAGAACTACGTGACAATCAGAAGAATCATTTGAACGAAAAGTTGTTATTGAAGACTAACATGCTCCTGTAGATATGAAATTGTAGATATCGTCACTGGCGTATTTACCATCAAACAGATCGACTCGAAGCAGATGCAAATCAGTTTTGGCTTGCTGTGAAAAATTGAAACTTCTTGGCTTTCAACAGAGACATTGTTCGGAATGCATACTTGACGATTTTTACTATGACGATTGAACAACCATCAAGAGACAGAAATTGAGTGACGAGACCAAAAACTGGAGTTTGGAATTTCCCAAACCTGATTCAATGCCATAACTGCCACTTGATCGTAGCATCAACAACGAAAAATTGATGATACGA